>JANVCG010110978.1:0-53827 GCA_025505365.1 Haliclystus inabai
AGGGCTTGGGCGGTCATGGCGCAAAAGTGGCCTAGTTTTACGCCGTTATTTGGCCTAATTTTAGTCCGGTGTTGACAAACACAGCGCCCTCGAAGGGGTTATGCTTCAATTGGTTCATGACAAGCGCCGTCAGGCCATCATGGCCTTTGCGGAAATCAACGGGTTTGGTGCACACGTAAATGCGAATTGAATTGGTCGGCGTGATCATTGGGCAGCAGTACCTATCGCCATCATGATTTGGGCGATACGACTGGCCGAACTGTCGCCAGGTAACAGCAAACTGGCGTCACCGTACACTATCTCCAATTCATCCCGACTGGGACGATTCGTAGATACTTGGGGCGACGAACGAACCTGCTGTTTGCGCGTCCGCGGGGCCACCATTACCGAGGCAAAGTCGATTACGTCGTTGTCACAAGCACGCGCAAGGACGTCCTGGTTACGTTTGCTGTTGGTGCGCCAGCGTGACAATTGGTTTGGCCGGATGCCCCAGTGTTTGGCAACGTCATTGACGGTTACGCCAGGCTTGAAGGATTCGGCGACAATCTGAGCTTTCAGATGATGGGGCCATTGGCGAACACCACTAGGGCTGATGGTAACGCCGTGACTGGCTAGAAACTCTGGTGCGTGTGCCATGAAAAACTCCAATCTGATCATAAGGTCAGATGAAGCAATCTCATATTAGGAGCACCCACGGTAGTTGGGGTCAAAGCATCGCTTACAGACAATTCAGGGTAAGATTTCAGGCATCCTATTGTCCGTTTGTCGGTCGGGTACAATTGCTTATCGCGATAAAACCGCTCTCAGGTGGTCTTGCGAGACATTGATTATCGCGCGGGAGTACCTGGAACCTTTGACAATTGTCTGTTTGATAGGTGCGATCCTATCAGAATTCAGCTAGGCGAGCGCGATATGTTCGCCGCCCACATTCTATTTTGGCCATTGCCCCCAAATTACATGGCTTCAACCAGGGCGGTGATGGTTTTGCCAACGGCACGCCATTGCGGGCTTCCTTCTCGCATCAATCGGCGCGTCAATTGCATTTGCGCCAGGGCGTTTTCACGCGCCTCCAACTCCCAGAAAAGGGTTGCAGACCAAAAGGTTAGACCCAATTGGGTATCACTAACCTCAGTATTGGCCTCAGTATTGGCCTCGACATCCAGCGCCTTTAGGCTCGCCTTTAGCGCCTCAAGCGCTGCCGCGCGCTGTCCCAGTGTCGCTTTAACTTGCGCGAGGCGAAACAGATCAAGCGCTAGGGCTTGGTCAAACTCCGCGTCGCCGGTCGGCGCGAGTAGGCCGCCGTCACTGGCGGTGACTTTGCCCTCCAACTGGGCAACCATCCGCATAAACGGTGGTTGGCCGTCGTCGTCCGAGGGCTGCTGCGCGAGCACCGCATCGACACGCGCGGAGTCAATCTGGCGTAAATCCGGCGCAATCGCGGGCCGATCCCCCACCACGGCCATCAAAATGCGGTCGTCCACCACCTCGGCCAGGGGCGAGGCCGCTGACATTCGCTGGGCCAACGCTTGCAATTTGGGCAGGGCCGCGGCGCGATCCAGCCGCTCGGTCGCCAGCAATTGGGCGTGGATGTGCTCGGGGTCGAGCCTAAGCGCCTCGCCGATAATGCGCTCAACGCTGTCTTCGTACCAGGGGGCTTGATCCAGTCCGGTTTGCAGCAACATCCCCGCCCATCGGGCGTATTGATCCGCCGTCAAGCGCCCGCCGAGCTGCTCGGCCTGACGATAGCTCGAATCGGCGGCGACCGGCACGTCTTCGGCGATGCTGAGATTTTCGGTTAGGAAATCCCCCGCCGTCGCGTAGGCGCGCCAATCGTTGGGGTCGTTTTCCAGCCTGGTCGTGGTTTGCACCAGAACAGGCACTTCTGACTGCTCGCCGCGAAGATCTGGCCGAGAGTGAAAGGCCCAGCCCTCGAACCCAGGGCGTCCGACCATGGCGTAGATGCTTAAGCTCGCCACCGTCACGATCAGGACCATGGGCAATCGCTGGGCCAAGGAGCCCTGTTGAACCATGAAAACCGCGCCCGCTGCGAGCCAAGCTCCCGCCCAAATCGGTGATGCAGAAATTAAAGTCAGTGATGCAAAAATTGAAAAAAAGTCCACGCCGCGTCAGCTCCTCAACGTCATCGATTGCGGTCGAGTATGGCGATGTGACCGCGCCGTCGGCGGACCGCAACCACGACCGCCAATGCCGCCAACATCCCAGCCCATGGCGCGACGTACAAAAGCCAGCCAAAGCCAGACAAACTTGGCCGGTAGGTCACGTATTGGCCGTAAGCTGCGATCAGCTCGGCGCGAATGTCTTGCTCGCCTTTGCCCGCCAACAAGCGTTCGCGCACCAGCCGCCGCATACTTTGGGCGAGCGGCACGTCGCTGTCTTCGATACTTTGGTTCGCGCATACCACACAGCGCAAGGTCCGGCCCAGGGCGCGAGCGCGTTGCTCAAGCGCAAAGTCGGCGAGCGCGCCGGTTGCGACAAATCCAGGCGGTTGTGTTTCCGGCTGGGACAGGGCCGCTGGCCCCGCCACAACAGCCAAACCAACCAGCGCGAGCATAATCGCCAGCCTAAATTTTCGGATCAAGCCTGTGGAGAAAGGCCAGAGCGCGGCAAGCTGGGGTATCATTGCGCCCTCGCCCGCTCAATCTCGGCCCTGACATCTTCTAGCTGAGGGGCGTTGATCGCCCCGTCGTGGCGATATAAAATCCTTCCCCCGGGCGAGACGACAAAGGTTGTCGGGATCGCGTTCACGCCCCAGCCAATCGCTTGGCTGGCATCGGCGTCATGATAAACGGCATCGAACGGGTTCCCCAGCCGCGTCAAAAAGCCCGCCGCAGCATCGGGCGCGTCATTGAAGGTTATGCCGCTTATGTGCGTGTCCAAGTCCTTGGACAGCGCCAACAATTGCCCGTGTTCGTGAATACAAGGCACGCAATAGCTGGCAAAGAAGTTCACCAACCGCACGTCACCACGACTAGGGGCGGTGGCAAGCGCTTCCCAGCCAGGCAAAACCACAGCGTCGATCTGCGGCGCGGCTTTGTCGATTAACGCGCTTGGCGGCGCTTGCAGATTGCGCGGCGCAACCAAGGCCCAAACGGCGACTCCCCCGATAACAGCCAAGCCAAGCAGCGGCAAAAGGAACAGCGCGCGTTTCATGACAGTTCTTGCGATTCTTGAGATTTTTGCAGTTCTTGAGATTTTTGCAGTTCTTGAATTTCTTGAATTTCTTGAGATTCTTGCAATTCTTGAGATTGTTGCCGTTCTTGCGATACTGCAGAGCCGTTTTTCCGGCGCACAGCCGCCGAGCGCAATCCAGGATCAAGAACCGCCAACAAACCGCCCAACGCCGCCAGCATCGCGCCGATCCACAGCAGGATTTGAAGCGGGCGAAAAACGATTTTTGCCACGATCCGTCCATCAGCCGTTGGCGTGCCCAAAGTCGCAAAGACGTCGGTGAGGCCCAAGTTGACCGCCAAACTGCGCGCCGTATCCAGCTCGGTCGTTGTTTCCGCGCGCACGCTGTATTGACGTCGCTCTGGCCGCAGGGTCAGGGTGGTTTCCCCTCGCGAAAGCCTGATCGGCGCGACAACAGACTCGTAATTGGGGCCGCTGCTGGATTCCAGCGGCGCCATCGACACTTGCCAGGATGTGTTTTCTAGGGCCGCAGTCTCCCCCGGCGACAGCGCCACCAGGTGTTCGTCCACCCATAGCGAAGCACCCACCATGCCGACAACCGCCACACCAAGGCCAAGGTGCGCCAGCGGCATCGCAAACTTTGACAGCGGCAAAGCAAGCAACCCGCCGCCACTGACCGCGCGCGCATCGCGCAAGAGCATCAAAACGGCGGCGGCAGCCATGCTGGCGGCGACCAAAATCGCAGCCAAAGCCAACAGCCCCGCGCGACCAAATATCGCAAAGGCCACAAGGCAGGTGACAAGCCCCGCCCCCAGCGCGATCAAAAGCGGCTTTTGCAGCCGCGAAGCAGGCGTTTCAAATCGCCACACCAAAAGCGGTCCAACCAGCATAAGACCGAGCAAAATCAGCATCATAGGGTTGAAAGTGAAATTATAAAACGGCGCGCCGACGCTTGGCCGACCGCCGCCAAAAAGCTCGGCCAAAATGGGGTAAAAGGTGCCGACAAACACGGCGAGAAACGCGCCGCAAAGCAACAAATTGTTGGCCAATATCGCCCCTTCCCGTGACGCCAAGCCAAAGTGACCACCCCGATCCAGCTTTCCGGCGCGCAAGGCGAACACGCTAAAGGCAAAGCCGACGCTGGCCACGACAATCGCCAACATCACGCTGCCGCGCGCTGGATCGACCGCAAAAGAATGCACGCTGGTCAAAATGCCCGCGCGCACCACAAAGGTGCCCAACATGCTGGCGGTAAACGTCAAGAGAGCCAAGAATACGGTCCAAGCCCGCATGGTTTCGCGCTTTTCCAGCGCCAAAAGGCTGTGGATCAGCGCCGTGCCGGTTAGCCACGGCATCAAGGACAGGTTCTCAACCGGATCCCAGAACCACCAGCCGCCCCAACCAAGCTCGTAGCTGGCCCACCAGCTGCCCATGGCGATCCCAGCGGTTAAGAATGACCAGGCGAGCAGGGCGATGGGGCGGACCATCCGCGCCCATTGACGGTCTATTTTCCCATGCATCAGCCCACCAATGGCAAAGGCAAACAGGATCGAAAAGCCGACGTAGCCGACGTACAACAGCGGCGGGTGCAGCGCCAAGCCGATGTCTTGGAGCAGCGGGTTGAGGTCTGCGCCGTCTAAGGGAATCGGAAATTGTCGCCAAAAAGGATTGCTGGTCCAAATGACAAAGGCGCTGAACAGGCCCACCAGGCCCGCCTGGGTCCCCATGGTCCAATTTTGGACCAGCGGGGCCGCGCCAACTGCGCGCAATCGTCGCGCGCCCCACGCCCCGAACAGGGTTAGCATCAGCAGCCACAACAGTATCGAGCCCTCATGATTGCCCCACGTGCCCGAAATTTTGAACAAAAGCGGCTTGGCGCTGTGGGAATGCTGGGCCACCAACGCGATTGAAAAATCGCTAACGACGAAATTATAGATCAGCAAAGCAAAACTCAGGACGGCGGCGCCCATCTGGAGCATCGACAGGCCCGCCAAACTGGCCGAGACCTGCCCCGTTCGCAGCCCCTTGACCACCTCGCCGATTTGCACCAGCGCCAGCACCAGCAGCAAAACGAGCAGAAAATTGCCGAGTTCAGCCATTAGCTTTCTGTCGTCCTTGCGCGCGGTTCTTTGGGCGTTCCTTGCATACCGTCGGTCGCGGTCGCACAGCCTTCTGCTAGCAACTTGGCGTATTCGCCGACGGCTGGGGCGGAGGGGTCCGTATCGTCCGCCTTATTGGTCAGGGCAATTTCCACCTCTTTGGGGGTATAGGCCTCGTCGTGGCGGGCTAAGACTTCATCGGCAACCAACAGCTGTTTGACCGGGTCAAAGGTGCCGCGGGCGACCGCGCCCTGCCCCTCGATAAACAAGTCTGGCAAAATTCCCCGATATTCGACCGCGACGCTAGATTTGCAATCGGTGATATAAAACAGGTTGGTCAGGCCATCGTCGCTACGGCTGGATCGGCCAGGTTCGACCAGCCCGCCAAGGCGAAAAGGCCTAGACAAATCCACCGTTTTGTTGGCGACCATGCTGGGGTCGTAGAAGAACAAGCGGCTATTGGCGACCCCAAACAGGATCATCAACACAAAACCGCCGAACAGGATCGCCCCGCCGCCGATCAGTAACAGTCTTTTTATCGTTGGGGTCATTGGCCGCCCTCGCCCCTATTCCCCGCAAGGTCTGCTTTAGCGTGGGCTGTTTCAACGTGGGATGTTTCAGCGTGGGATGTTTCAACGTGGGCTGTTTCAACGTGGGCTGTTTCAGCGTGGGCCGATTCAGCCTGGCGCGTCAAAAGGTCGATTTTTGCTTTAAAACGCCTTGCCGCCAACAGGCTCCAGCCCCCTAACGCCCCAAGCGCACCGGCAAACACTGCGTATCCCGCAATCAAAGTCCCTATGTCGCCATCCATTACGCCCGAAATCCTCGTGTCTTGCTATATGTTTGCTATATGTTTGCTATTTGTTGTCGAATTTAGGGGATTGCCAAAATTTTTCCAATTCTGGATCCAGGTGCATGGTTTGCACCAGCGATTGTCGCCGCGCACGCGCGGTCAGTTGGGCGATTTTAAGCCTATCAAGCTCGACGCGCATCCGTAAAATCACAAAACCGACAAACGACAGTTGGCAGGCGAGCAACATCAGCAGCAATTGGCGCGTATAGTCACCGTCAATAGCACTGCCGCCCGCGTCTATAGACGCGCTTTGATGCAAGCTGTTGAACCATTCCACGCCCCATTTGACCACCAGCACGTTTGCGATACCGGCGATAATGACATAGGCCCCCACCCGCCGTCCGCGCGCGGGGTCGGCAAAGGCGTTGACCAGCAGCATATAGGCGATGAATTGCAATAACAGCACAAAGGTGCTGGTCATGCGATTGTCGCTCCACACCCACCAGGTTCCCCAGGCCTGTTGCCCCCACAGCGACCCCGTAAACAAGGCAAGCGCGGTAAACAGCGCCCCGATGGGCGCGGTCGCCATGGTCGTAATGTCAGCCAATGGATGCCGCCAGATCAGGCTGACCAAGCTAGAGATGGCCATCACCGCATAGCAAAACAGGCACATCCAAGCCGCGGGCACATGGATGAACAACATGCGGACCATCGCCCCGTGCAATTGGGCCGGCGGCGTTTCGAACAGGATTAGATACAGCCCATAGGCAGCGCTGGCTGCGGCCAGCAACCAGGCAACCCACACCCAGCGTTCAGCGAAGCGCATAAATTTGGTAGGATTGGCGAACTGGTACATAAACACTCTTTGCACTGGTCGTTGGCGTGCTATGGCATGTTTAGCCGCCTCGTTGGACAAACAAAAGCGGGACCTGACATGCATTTGCCGGATTATAATAGCCCAACTCATAGTGAGGCAGTCTCTAATAAGCGCCCAACTCATAGCGAGGCAGTCTCTAATAAGCGCCCAACTCATCGTGAGGCAGGCTCTAGTAAGCGGCCAACTCATCGTGAGGCAGGCTCTAATAAGCGCCCAACTCATAATGAGTGAAGCTCTAAGGCCAAGACACGGAACGTTGATGGAAAGCGCCCCCGCCGCAACCAATGGTCATCCAGCTTTGCTGTGCAAATCGCTGGTCATTGGCTATGACTGGCCCTTGTGCCGTGTTCCAGATTTGACCCTAACCCCGGGGCGCGCCCACAAAATTGTCGCGGCTAACGGGATGGGCAAGAGCACGCTGTTGCGCACGCTATTGGGTCTGCACCCCCCCATGGCGGGCGAATTTTGGCTCGATCACGATACCACAGACCCGTCGAGGTCAATTTGCTACCTACCGCCAACCAACCCCTTGCCGCAACACGCCAGCGTCGCAGAAACCTGGGCCTTGTTTGCTCATCTTGAACAGATAAGCGGTGACGCTGTGGCGCGCGCCGCCGACTCGCTGGGTCTATCCGCCGTGGGCGACCAACCCACCGCGGCGCTGAGTTCTGGTCAGGCGCGACGATTGGCCCTAGTGCGGATATTGGCCTCGCACGCGCGCGTTCTGGTGCTGGACGAGCCCTTTGCCGGAATCGATAGCCACTACGCTGGGATTGTTGCTGCGCAATTGCAAGCGCTTAGCGTCAAGCGTTTGGTCCTGTATGTGGCCCATGATCATAGCATTGGGGATAGCCAAGTCCTGCGCCTGGTGCCCTATCAGCATTATTCTCGCGACACCCGAAGCGGCGCTGAATATGATTAAGACACCGTGTTGAGCCTGAAACCACCGAAAACCCCGATAACCCCAATAACCCCGATAACCACTGTCTCAGCCAACAAAAAAGTATGACGTTCTTTTTCTCCCTAGAAATTAAGCAGCAATTGCGCACGGTTGGCGGATGGGTCACGGCCTTTAGTCTGTTCGCGGCTTGCTGTTTTGTGATCGGCTGGCCGTTAAGGGAGGATTTGGCCGTGACCCAAACCGTTGGTCCCAGCGTGGTTTGGGCGCTGATGATTTTGTCTAGCTTCTTGGTGCTCAGCAATTTTTGGCGACCCGATATTCAAACTGGTTTGGCCCAAAGCATCGCCGCGCAACAAAACGCGCGGTTTGGGGCCTATGCGCGGGGCCGCACGTTGGCGGCGATGGGCGCGATGCTGGTTTATGCCAGTGCCGCGCTTGCCGTTGGCGGCCTATTGTTCGCCGTAAAGGGACCCGCATTTGCCGTTCTTTGCGTTCAAACGCTTGTCACCGCCCCCGCCGTCGCGGCCCTAAGTGTGACGACCGCCGCCTTGACGGCAACGACGCGCGTCAATGGAGCGGGACTGGGGATCGTCCTGTTGGTGCCGCTGTTGGCACCGTTGTTGATTTTTGGCGGTATTTTTCAGGTAGACGCCGCGCTGTCGGCGCGCGTTCTTGTGCCCTCGCTAGCAGCCCTGGTTGGGCTGGGCGGGATATACGTTATGCTGTGCTTGATTACCTTGCCGCTGATATTGCGCTCACAGCTATAAAAGTTTCTAACCTTGCGCGGCCAATGGCGCAAAAAGAAAGGGGCCATATGGCCCCTAGCGGTTTGAACAACGTGTTCAGAGTGCGTTTAGCGGTTAGCGGTTGGACAAACCGTTGCGTACCGCGAATGGGATCATGCCGCGACGCAAACCCATGTCGTTGAGCTCACGGTCAGACAAGCCGTTCAATTCGCTGATGGCTTGACGCTCGCGCTGGAAGTTTGAAATACGTCCGGTAAGGTTTGCGAAGATGTTCATGGCGATGTTCTTTCTTTGCTGTACTGTCTATCTATGTTCGTATGTGAACCCCGTGTTCACAATCCAAACATAGCCACCGGATGCGAAAATGATTAGCCAAGAAAAACGAAAATTATCTGTGCGATTTGCGCAAAAATAACCACCCTTTCGCCGCATGGCTAACCAATATCTCATGCACCAGACGTATAGGCTGCCAGATTTCAGCGATTTTTGAGAACATTCCGCCGTGTTTCAATCTTGATTGGTGTGGATTTGACGCCACAAACGCAAGAATACGCAAAACTGACAAAGCAATCTGCACATCCTTGCCAGCCCATTTCGCGGCGGCAAGGCGTCAGCTTCGCTAAGGCGTCAGGCGTTAGGCCAAGGCGCTCGCATCAACTCGGCCAGCGCTCAAAGCAGTTGAATAAGCTTGTCAAAGCTGTCCTTTGCGTCGCCGTAGAACATGCGCGTGTTGTCCTTGAAGAACAGCGGGTTTTCGATCCCCGAATAGCCCGTTCCTGCGCCGCGCTTTAGGACGAATACGTGCTCGGCGTGCCAAACCTCTAGCACCGGCATCCCCGCGATGGGGCTGTTGGGGTCCTCAAGCGCAGCTGGGTTCACGATATCGTTGCTCCCCACCACGATCACCACATCAGTCGCCGCAAAATCGGCATTGATTTCGTCCATTTCCAGCACGATGTCGTAGGGCACTTTTGCTTCGGCCAACAGCACGTTCATATGACCAGGCAAACGCCCCGCGACGGGATGGATCGCAAATCGCACGTCCTTTCCCTGGCCGCGCAATTTTTGCGTCAAGGCGCTGACCGATTGCTGGGCTTGGGCCACGGCCATGCCGTAGCCTGGGACGATGACAACGCTTTTGGCGTCAGCCAATGCCGCCGCGACGCCCTCGGCCTCGATAGCGGACTGTTCGCCCTCGATGGCCATCGCCGGGCCGCTGCTGTTGCCAAAGCCGCCCAATATCACGCTGATGAAGTTGCGGTTCATCGCGCGGCACATGATATAGCTGAGGATCGCGCCGCTGCTGCCGACAAGCGCGCCGGTGACGATCAACAGCTCGTTGCCAAGCAGGAACCCCGTCGCGGCGGCCGCCCAACCGCTATAGCTGTTCAACATGCTGACCACCACCGGCATATCCGCCCCGCCAATGGCCATCACCATATGGACGCCGACCGCAAAGGCGATCAGGGTCATGAGCCACAGCGTCCAGCTACCGGCGTGGTTCATGTACAGGGCCAACAAGACCAAGCACAGAACGATTGCCGCGACGTTCATCAAGTGGCGGCCTGGCAGCGTTAGCGCTTTGCCGTTGATCATGCCGTTGAGCTTGCCATAGGCGACAATAGAGCCTGTAAAGGTGATCGCGCCGATGAAGACGCCCAAGAAAATCTCGATCTCGTGGATAACGCGTTCGGCCTGGGCATAGGCCGGATCATGGGGCGTAAAGCCCAAAATATCGCTGTTGATGCCGATAAAGACCGCCGCCAAGCCAACAAAACTGTGTAGGGCCGCGACCAGTTGGGGCATTCCGGTCATCTCGACCCGTGTGGCGACCACGGCCCCTGCGCCCGCGCCAATCACCAGCGCGGCGATAAGATACCAGGTCAATTGCACTTGCGGGCCAAAGACGGTGGCGGCAACGGCCAAGGCCATGCCAACGATCCCATACCAAACCGCGCGTTTGGCGCTTTCCTGGTTGCTTAAACCGCCCAGCGATAAAATGAATAAAATGGCTGCCACCAAGTACGCAGCGGTTTGAAGTCCAATACTCATCGTCTTGTTTCCCTATCAGGCTTCTTTGGGGGCTTCCACGGGGCAGGTTTCAGGCGTCGCTTTTTTGGAACATTTGCAGCATTCGCCGCGTGACCATAAAGCCGCCCACGACGTTGATGCTGGCGATGCATACGCTGATCGTCGCGAGCATGGGCACGACAAAGCCGCCCGCGTTGATTTGAAGCAGCACGCCCAAAATCACAATCCCGCTGATGGCGTTGGTAACGGCCATAAGCGGTGTATGAAGGCTGTGGCTGACGTTCCAAATCACTTGGAAGCCGACAAAGCACGACAGCGCAAACACGATGAACAGCTTGAGGAATTCCGGCGGGGCCACGCTGCCCAAAGCCAGGGTTAATAACCCGCCCACGGCCAAGGTTGCCACTTGCGTCACGCCCGCGCGGCGTGCTTTGGCCTCGGCCATGGCCCTTTGCTGTTCGGGGGTTTGCGTTTTGGGCGTCTCGGACTGGGTCTTGGCGGCAATCGCCTGGATTTTTGGCGGCGGCGGCGGAAAGGTGATCTCGCCGGCGTGGGCGACTGTCGCGCCGCGAATAACGTCGTCGTCCATATTGTGGACCAAAACGCCGTCCTTTTGAGGGGTTAAATCGCTCAAAAAATGGAATATGTTGTTGGCGTACAGCGTGCTTGACTGCGCCGCCATCCGGCTGGGGAAGTCTGAATAACCAACGACGGTGACGCCGTTGTCGGTGACGATTTTCTCGTCCGGCTTGGTTAAATCGCAGTTTCCGCCGCGCTCGGCGGCTAGATCAACCACCACGCTGCCAGGCTTCATGGCCTGGACCATATCGGCGAGCCAAAGTTTTGGCGCGTCGCGGCCTGGGATTAAGGCGGTGGTGATCACAATATCGACCTGGGGCGCTTGCTCGCGGAACATGGCGAGCTGCTTTTCGCGAAACTGCGGCGAGCTGGGCGCGGCATAGCCGCCCGTGGCCGCTCCGTCCGTCGCGCCGTCTGTCGCGCCGCCGGTTTGGGCGTCGTCGAAATCGAGCATGAGGAATTCAGCCCCCATACTCTCGATCTGTTCGGCAACCTCGGGCCGCACGTCGAACGCGCGGACGATCGCGCCAAGCGACTGGGCCGTGCCGATGGCCGACAGTCCCGCCACCCCTGCCCCGATGACCAATACTTTGGCGGGCGGAATTTTGCCCGCCGCCGTGACCTGGCCAGTGAAAAACCGGCCAAAGTTATTGCCCGCCTCGATCACCGCGCGATAGCCCGCCACATTGGCCATACTGCTTAAGGCGTCCATTTTTTGCGCGCGGCTAATGCGAGGCACCATATCCATGGCGACCAGCGTTCCGCCGCTTTGCTTGGCTGCGTCCAAACCCGCTTGGTTCTGGGCGGGGTAGAAGAAATTGATCAGCGTTTTCCCTGTCGATAGCCGGGCCAATTCTTCCGTGGATGCTGGTCGTACCTTGGCCAACAAATCAGCGTCCGACCAAACCGCCTCAGCGGACGGCGCGATGTCGGCACCGGCGTCGGTAAATTGAGCGTCCGAAAACCCCGCCCGTGCGCCCGCGCCCGCTTGCACAAGCACTTTATGCCCCAATTTGCCAATTTTTTTGACGCTTTCGGGCGTGACCGCAACACGGTTTTCGCCGCTATCAAGTTCGCAGGGAAATCCAATGATCATGCAAATATTCCTTGGTTTTTGGTCAGCACCCTACCAGGCTAAACAGGCTAACTGTTTGTGGTGGCTGGATACCGCCGTGGCAGTATTCCTTTGTTAGCGCCGGATCGTGCCAGACTTTCTTATTTGCGACACCAAGACACTAACAATGCATTTGAGCCTTAAGGTATCCAATTTTCTGGGACCCTGACCGTCGTCTAACGCGCAACTTTGCCTCCGCTCCAAGGGGACGACGGCAAGACTAGCGCTAAGTATCGTCAACGCCGCAGACTGCGCATACGCAGATATGCTCGCAAGAATTGCACGCGCCAGAATGGGTGCCTCCATTCAAACGATGTACAACTTTTGTCACAAATCGATCTAGACAAAACTGTTCATTTTTCTTACTCCTATCGCCGAGGCGATTCGATTTGGGAGAGGTGTAATGCCAGCAATAAAACTATTCTTGAGTGCAATTTTAGCAGCACTGGCCCTGTCCCCCGCTGCATTTGCCCAAATCCGAATAAATGTTGGCGGAATTGGACTAACCCTGCCGACCAATGGCAGCTCGTCCAGCGGGTCCTCGTCAAGAAGCGGTTCGTCAAGAAGCAGTTCATCGGGCTCTTCGAGCGCGGCGTGCGTTAGTGGTCATGACCGTTGGAGCACCTTTACCGACAACAACGCGACGATTGCGACGAATTTTCAGGGGGTTTTCGTCGGTTACGACAGTCACGCGGCACCGATCGTGGTTATGAGCCTTTCCAGCCCGCTTGATGACACCTACCTTGATCAGCCGTTGAATTCTTTTGTCAATTTCGATTCAAGGGGAGCCACGCCAACGCAAACCCTGCCGTTGTTTGACCTCAATTCTACTGCCTTTAGCGCTGAGGTCTCTGACGAACTTATTCGCGATTTGATGCGCAAAAGCTGCGTTGAAATCAGCGTGCCTGGCAATACGGTCAAGACCTCGTTACGGGGGTCATCGGCGGCGATTAAGGCTGTGCTTGAAGAAGCGGCACAGCGTCGCCGACAGATGATTTTATCCAATCAAACCACGCTAGAGGCCGCGCTGGTCGCCAATGCTATAAGCCGCGCGACCAAGCGCACCGAACGACAAGCCGACGCCCAGATCGTCAGCGAACAAAGCTCGGATGGTATTCGGCCAGATAATACCGAGCTGGGAACCAGTCTACGCAGTCAAAATCTGCCCGACACGCTGGTACGCTATTATATCCCAGGCACCACGACCACGGGTAACATGTGGACCGACAGCGACGTGAAGCCAGGCAAAGGCTTGGTCATCGCGCTGAACTTTGTCGAACCAGGCCACGCCTTTACCGACATCGCCCACACAATTGAATTGTCAAACGTCCAAGCAAAGGCGCTTATCAACGCCCTGAAAGTGTCGAGTGACTGGACGGCGATTGCCCAAGAAAACAATGTTGGTTTGTACAGTGATATTATCGACAACGTCGTTTTTGACGAAGATGAGGGCACAGAAGTCAACGTGGTTTTCAACAGCTATGAAGACGGATCCACCGCCGCACAGATCGAAAATAAAATTTTGGGCTATTCGAAAAAGTTCAACTTTTCGATTCAAAATGCTTTGGAACTGGCACGCTACACAAACGAAGTCTTGCTGCGCGCCGAGAAGGACCGCGAAGATCGCTCTCGCAGCGAAGAAGAAGTAAAAGCACTATTCACGTTGGGCAATGGCGAAAGCAATTAATTATGGGTTCTACCTATCCCGTCGGAAACACGGCCCGCCGCCGCCGCCTTGCATTTGGCAGCCAATTGAGACGGGTCGTGATGTCAATCGCTGCTGTGGCTTGGTTTGGTGGCGCATTGCAGACGCTAGCGCAAGCGATTGATGTTGAGGATTACCGACTTTGCTCGGTTGCCAGCGACTCTGGTCAAATTATATCGCTGTTTTCGGCGATTGACGCGGCGTTGCTAAGTGCGAACGCCGCCGTGCAATGCGCGCCCGTAACGCAAGCGGAAATCGCCAGCTGCACCTCCGGCTCTACCAACCAATATTATTCGGTTTATGAAGCCAGTCAGGTCGTTGAACGCCTCGGCGATCAAATTAGCTGCACGACTATAGCGGGTGATCCCATCAAGACGTTGGTGCAGGGGCCAAACTGGAGTCAAGCGCAGACACAAGAACAAGCACAGACACAAGCTCAAGGCCAAGCACAGGGCAATCCAAGCGGCGCAGGTCAGGGGGAGCAAACCCATAATGCGGTCGTCGCGTTAATCGTCGCTGACCAAGCCCGGGATTTGGCACGGCAAAACGAAGACGCGGTGTTGCAGCTAGAACTTGACGTGTCCAACAACTCGTCGCGGATTTCGAGTTTTGAATCCCTCAAAATCGAAGCCGAACGGGCGGCTCTTGCGGCCAACAATTCGGCGACTTTATCTCAAGGCGCGGCTGACTCGGCTGCCGCCTCCGCCGCAATGGCTGCGGGATCGGCAATTGTGGCTGGAGGGTCCGCGATGGCTGCCGATACCTCCGCCGATCAAGCAAGCAGTTCTGCGAGCGCCGCTGCCGCCTCTGCCGCTTTGGCTGCGGGATCGGCGAGCGCGGCCGCTGAAGCAGCCAATACTGCCCAGTTAGCCGTTGTGCAAATCGATGCTGTTTTGATCAAAATTTTGGATATTGAGGACGCCATCAAAGCAAGGCTTGAGCAGATGGTCTTGGCAAAAGGGTCGCGGGGGCTAGAGCGGGTTTCCCAGGTGGTGTTCTTTGACATTGACGACTATTCCCTGGACCAAAACGCATTTTTTGCGATCCAGGCCATTTTGAACGCCGATGTGCCGCTGGATACCGCCCTGTTTGTCTTAACCGGATACGCGGATACGTTGGGCAGCAGTGCCTACAATGACAATCTTAGCCTGTTGCGTGTGTCAGCGGTTCGCGATGCGCTAAAATCCGTGGGCGTATCGACGGATCAAATCGCCGTTTCGAACGTTGGCGAGAAATTACAACGCTCAGTTACGGGCGACAATGTTGCCGAGCAACAAAATCGAGCAACAGTGATCCAGGTCTATTACTGACAATTGGCGGTATTGAACGACCCCTGGGGCAAGCCCCGGGGTATCGGTGGAAAAATCCGGCGGTGGCTCAGTTAGTAAGTCGCAAGATTGTGCTAAGCTGGCCCAGTTCGCAAGTCGCCGCAAGCGCTGGGGAATAGGACCTAAAGAGATTGAAGCCATTGGAAAACCGAGCTCATAACCCCGCCGGCCGGATATTGAGCGACGGGTAGAAGCTCAAGTCTCCGACGGTATTAGGTCAACTGCTTTGCTGCCGCCGCAAAGGGGTCGAGCCAGTGGGTTGGCGGCGCGATATAAAAGCGCTCGATGCCGACCGCCGCCATGGCTGGGCCGAGCCCGTGGGCCTTGGGCGAGGCCAAAATCTGGCCAACGGCATCCAAGAGTTCTGGATCGTTTTGGGGAATAACGAACGGGCACGCGGGCATAAGCCTGGAGGTGCCAATAACGCGCAAACCGCCAATCCCTGGCAGCGTTTCGCCTTGCCGCGCTTTGCCTTGGAACTCTTCGCCTTGCAGCGCTTCGCCTTGCCGCGCTTTGCCTTGGACCTCTTTGCCTGGCAGCGCTTCGTCTTGGAACTCTTCGCCTTGCCGCGCTTCGTCTTGGAACTCTTCGCCTTGGAACTCTACGCCTGGCAGCGCTTCGCCTTGCCGCGCTTCGCCTTGCCGCGCTTCGCCTTGGTATTCTTCGGCTAGCAGCGTTTCGCCTTGCAACGCTTGCCAACTGTTCTCGTCGATATAGGCCACGTCCGCCTTGCCTTCGAGCACCATGCGCACGCTGTTGGCGTGCCCCCCGCTCTTGGTCAAATTTGACCATAAGGCATCAATTAGGGCAGTCGATTGCGGGCTGGCGGCCTTAAATTCTTGCTTTGCCACTAGGCTGCCTGACCAACTGCACGGTTGATTGATAACCAACCGCAATTGACCATCCAGGACGGCTTGCGGCACCGCCCTGGCGTCCTGCAAGTGGTCGCGATTGGTCACAATGACACTTTTGTAAAACCCTGGCGTTTCACTATGGCGATACACGGGCGAGGCGACGGGCAGCACCGACGGATGGAACCGCGCGGCGTCAATCCCGCAGCAGTAGGCAAGCGCGAACCCCGCCGCTTTGGGTTTATGAGATTCTGACTGGCGCTTTGGCTCCGCTGCCACCCCAAGACCAACACTGGCGCTAAGAAGAGTGTGGGTATCCCCCAAAAAGCGCCCGGGCCCTGCCGCTATCCCATAGACGCCCAGCGCCGAGGCCAGCGCGCGCGCAAAGGCGTCCCAGTGCTCACGATTTTTCGTAAAACAATACCAGTTCATTGCGATGGCTTTGCGATTCATGTTTTTCGCTTTGTTGGGAGTTATCGGGGGGTGTCGTGGGGTGTCAGGAGGTATCGGGAGTTGTCGTGAGGTATCGGGGGTGTTGGGAGTGATCGGGGTGATCGGAGGTGATCGGGGTGATCGGGGTGATCGGGAGTGATCGGGTTATCGGAGGTGATCGGGGTTATCGGAGGTGATCGGGGTGATCGGAGGTGATCGGGGTGATCGGAGATGATCGGGGTTATCGGGAGTGATCGGGGTGTATTCGAGATTGAGCTGGCAATTGCGCTTGCAAACTTACGCCAATTTTGGTTTAACATGACAGCGGCTGGCGCGTGACAATTTGATCCCCCAGCAATGCACATACGAAAATTCTATCATAATTGTATCGGGGGACTGGGGCCTAGTGTCGTCAAGTGCGCGTGGAATTTATGACCGAGCGGTCATATGGGGTGTCGAGTGGCCAACCGTGGTTGTTTGGCTGTTGTGTTGGACCTTTTGGCTGTTGCTTTGCTGGCAATGGCCCTCTCTCAACCCCCTGATATTCATAATACTTTCGGCCCTAACCGCAGGTTGGCATACCAGTTTTCAGCACGAAGCCATCCACGGCCATCCGACAAAATCAGAGCGTATTAACCGCCTGATGGCCAGCCCTGGTGTCGCGCTTTGGCTGCCGTTTGAGGACTATCGCACCAGTCATTTGGCCCATCACGTCAATGAAAACCTGACCGATCCTGATTCTGACCCTGAGAGTTTCTATATCTGGGAAAAGCAATGGGCGGCGATGGGCGGCCTGCGGCGGATCATCATGCGGGCCTGCAACAGTTTGTTGGGGCGGATGACGATTGGCGCTTGTTTAATGCTTGGCAAATGCCTTTACGGCCAAGGCAAACTGCTGTTGCAGGGCGATGCCCGCATGTGGCGCGTTATGGTTCGGCATTGGCTGTTCAGCTTACCGCCGCTTTTGGTCGCCCTGTTCGTTTTTGACGTGCCCTTATGGCTTTATTTGGTAGGTTTTCAGCTGGGGCCTGCGGTTTGCATGAGTTTGCGTAGTTTTTTGGAGCACGAAGCCAGCGAAAACGTAGGCCGACGCACTGCCATCGTTTATGATCAGCTCCCCTTTGTGCCGCCGACGGCATGGTTTACGGGGTTTTTTAGCTTGCTGTTTCTCAACAATAATTTACACGCCGCCCACCACCTAGAGCCGCGTCTGGCCTGGTATCAATTGCCGCGATTTGTCCATGAAAACAGCGACGAAATCTTGACCTGGAATCACGCCAACACGCGCGGGGGCTATGGTCAAATTGCGGCTCAATTTGCCGTCAATGCCAAGGAGCCCGTTGCCCACCCCTATTTGCGCAAATAGCACAAACTGCGCAAATAGGTCTAGGGCTTGCGGACAATGCGCGCAGCCAGCAACGCCGCCTCGATCCGGTCGATCTGGCTTTTGCCGCCCGCAAAGACATAAGCGACCTGGGTGGCGCCATAGCGCCTTTCGACCTCGACCTCGACTTCGACCTCGGCCTCGGCCTCGACTTCGACCTCGGCCTCGACTTTGGCCTCGGCCAGCTCAAGCCGACGAATTTCCAGTTCGATCACGGGCACGGCATCATAGGCGACGGGCACGATCAGCTCTCGCGATGGTTCCCAGGGGACCAGCCGCGCGCCATCAAGCGCATCGCGAACGCAGCCCGCGTAGGCGCGTGCCAAGGGGCCGGTTCCCAGTTTTGTCCCGCCAAAATAGCGAACGACATAAGCCCCCACATTCACCAGGTTACGCCCCTGGAGCACCGCCAAACAGGGTCGTCCCGCCGTCCCCGATGGTTCGCCATCGTCGTTTGCGCCCTCATGAACCGTGATGAGGTCACTTGCGCTTGCCAACTGAGGCGTCGCGGTTGGCGATCCTGCTTCTGCGGTGTGCGCGGTTCTAGGGATTTCGCCCGCGGTGCTATGGGCGGCGTCGGTTCTGGTCTCGGCGTTGTTTTCGGTCCAGCGATATATGGGGATAATATGGCTCGCCTTGGCGTGTTGACGCTTTGCCGCGGCCAGGGCTTGGGGGTATTGGGCATAGGGAACGAGTGCGCACAGAAACTTGCTGCCTTTGGTCTCGAGGAAGCCCTCTGCCCGCGCGGCGAGCGTCCACAGCCTGGTCATATCGCATAGGCGGGATTGAGGGCGAAACCAAGCCCCGGGCCATCGGCGAGCATCAGCTTGCCGTTGGCAGGAAGAATGGCCTGAGCCTGCAAGAAATCGCGCGAACGCTCGGTCCATTCGGGCGGGTCGAGCGGATATTCGAGGTAGGCGTGCGGAAAGGTCGCCGCCAGCAGGTGCGCGTTGGCCAAAAGCTGGATACCGTTTCCCCAGGTATGGGGGGTAAAGACCGCACCCGCCCGCCGCACCTGGTCCGCAAACCCCAACAGCCCCGTGATCCCACCGACCAGCGCACAATCCTGTTGATACACGTCCAACCCGCCAGCCTTGAGCATCGCTTGGCCTTCGTACAGCTCGCGGGTCATCTCGCCCCCTGCCAAGCGGCAATGGGCCTGTTTGCGCAAAGTGACATAGCCGTCGATGTCGGCGCGATGCAGCGGCTCCTCGAGCCAATACAGATTTACCGGCCTCAACGCCCTTTCGATCTGGGCGACTTGATCCCAAGCGCGCGGCGGTTGCCTGTCCCACGGCATCCGCCACCCATGGTTCATATCCACCATCAAATCGATGCTTGGGCCTACGGCGTCTCGTACCGCTTCGAGCACCGCCACGTCTTCGCGCCAGTCCTCGCGGCCAAAGCGGAGTTTGATGGCGGTGAAGCCCTGGGCCACGCGGGCCTTGGCCTGTGCCGCCAAAGCCTCGGCGCTGCGAAGGCTACCAGTCGAACAATACAGGGCCACGCTGTCCGCGCTTGCCCCCAACAGCGCTGCGAGCGATGTGCCGGCGGCTTTGCCCCGCGCGTCCCAAAGCGCCATATCGACGGGCCAGCATCGGCTGTGGTGAAAGGCGATGTTCTCTAAAACCGCTTGGAAATAGTCGATCTCGTCCAAATCATGGCCGACAAAATAGGACTTATAGTCGTCAAAGCCGTGGCAAGCGTCTCCGCTGCCGATTCCAACCACGCCGCCATCGGTTTCAACACGCACCAGCGACGCGCCAAAACGCGCGCGCGGTACGCTGTCCCAAGCCGCTGGATAGGGCGGCTGTAGCGTAATTTGATGATGATCGATGCGAATATCGGTGATTTTCACGGGGCAGCTTTCCTATCACATGGCGATTTTGTTGATGCGCGCCTAACTCTAACACCCGCTGGTTGGCGTCGCCAAGTAGGGCTTGATTGAGCCATGGCGCATTGGCAGAACGCGCGCGCGAGGAAAGCACGGGGTTTGGCGGTGGGTTCGCGCGGGGCGATAAGCCCCAACCGCAACCCCAAAGGTCCAGATACTGGTCAATATGCTGGTCAATATACTCGTCAGTATACTGGTCAATCGATGGCAAGTATCGGCCAATGAAACGGGCCATTTACGCCAAAGGCGGTTCGATAATCGCCGTCACGACATCGCAATCCAAATCGATGGCGCAATTGCTCTATTATTCTGATGGAATGGCGACTAAACGCTGGAATAACGGGCACGAGCAACAGCATATACACGCCAACCAACCGAGCCATGTGACATGACGCCAAAAGAAATCTCGCCGCGCCGCCGCGCATCCTCATCCCGTCGCCGTGGCGGCGATGCTGCTGCATCGGGGGCGAGCCAAACGGTCCAGCAACTCGCCTACCGCCATATCCAAAACTGGGTGGAGCCCATCGAGCCGATATCGCCGCGCGGGGTCGAGCGGATTCACAACGCCGCGCTCAACCTGCTCGAAGAGATTGGCATGGAAATTATGGGCGAATCTTCCCGCGCCTGTTTGCTCAAAGCGGGCTTTGATATGCACCCGGTTGGCGATGGCGCGCGGATGCGCTTTGATCGCGCTTTGGTCGAACAGATGGTGGCGCTCGCGCCTGCGCAATTCACCCTGCACGCCCGCAATCGGGCCCATAGCGTGCAAATTGGCGGCGACGGACTGGTGTTTTCGACCGTCTGTTCTGCCCCCAATGCGCAAGACCTTGATGGCGGTCGTCGGCAAGGTAACGCCCAAGACTTTCAAAATTTCGTGCGGCTGGGGCAGCAGCTCAATTGCATTCACCTGTTTGGCGGATACCCCGTCGAGCCCGCCGACAGGCACGTGAACACGCGGCATCTGGACAGCATCGCCGACTTTATCAAACTCAGCGACAAGCCGTTTCACGCCTATTCTTTGGGCTATCAACGCATCTGTGACGGCATCGAACTGGCGCGGCTTAATCGCGGGCTAACCCACGAGCAGCTTCGGAACGAAGCCAGCTTGATGACAATCGTCAACACCAATAGCCCGCTAAAGCTGGATGACCCCATGGGGGTCGGCATTATGGAAATGGCCAAGGCGGGCCAGGTCGTTTGCATCACGCCGTTTACGTTGAGCGGCGCGATGGCCCCCGTCACCATTGCCGGCGCGCTGGTCCAACAACACGCAGAGTTCTTGGCTGGCCTATGCCTGGCCCAGGCCGCGCGCCCAGGCGCAAAGGTGATCTACGGTAGCTTTACCAGCAATGTGGATATGAAATCCGGCGCGCCAGCCTTTGGCACACCAGAGTATGTCCGCGCAACGCAAATCAGCGGCCAGCTGGCGCGAAAATTGGGCGTGCCCCTGCGCACCAGCAACGCCAATGCCGCCAACTTTCCCGATGCCCAAGCCGCTTGGGAGTCCGAAATGAGCCTTTGGGCGGTCGTGACCTCAAAAACCAACTTTGTGATGCACGCCGCCGGATGGCTAGAGGGCGGATTGTCCGCGTCCTTTGAAAAAATGATGATCGACGCCGATTTGTTGCAAATGAAAATCGCCTATTTGGAAAGCACGGACTTTTCCGACGCCGACTTAGGGCTGGAGGCGATTGAAGACGTTGGCCCGGGGGGGCATTTTTTCGGCACGCCCCACACCATGGCGCGTTATGCCACCGCCTTCTACCAGCCGCTTTTGAGCGATTGGCGCAACTTTGAGACTTGGGAAGAGGCGGGCAAACCGAAGGCCGAGCACCACGCCAACGCGCTTTGGAAACAATTGCTAAGGGAGTATCAAGCCCCGCCGTTGGACCCCGCAATTGCGGAGTCGGTCGATGCCTTTGTCGCAACGCGCACCGAGCAGGGCGGCGCGATTAACGATCTGATTTAGGTCCAAAAGAGGGGACTTGCATGGGTTGGAAGACTTGCGGCCAAAGGTTAGCGGCCAAAGGGTAATCGACCCCAGACCCCAACTGTAGGGCCTAGTGGGTGCGGCGTTCGCGGCGCTGGGCGGGGATATAGGCCACGTCATAGTGTTCTTGGCAATAAGGCTTGCTGGTGAGCGATGTCTTGCCACAAAACCTAAACCCAGGCTCGTTAGGATGACCAATGGGCCATTGGCAGGTTGGCCCCTTTGGCGCGCTTTCTTTGGGCACCGTGACCACCTTGCGGGTTGCGCGGGCAGGCGCAGATGCCACGGCGCGTTTGATCGGTGATGGCCGAGACGGCAACCCCAATCGATGAGCCTTGCCAACCACTGCATTCTTAGAAACGCCGAGTTTTCTCCCGATTTCAGATGTCGAAAGCCCCTCGCCCCACAGTTTACGCAAGGTTTCAATTTGCTCTTCAGTCCAGGCCATTTGACCGATTCCCACCACTTTAAATTTTTTTGACGCACCCAGGGTGCTACCTTAAACGACGCAAAAGCGAATCGTGAGTTCATAATGCCAATTGCGACTCAAGACCTTGAATTGTCTCGAGAACAAAAACTACTCACGCTTTTCACAATCACTTGAGCGTGATGGGGATATAGCCGCCGTTAGGTGGTCTGTTCAACAATCACCCTCATTAGAAAATTATTGCGACTTAAAAATTTGCTCAAATGAGTTGAAAATTGCTTGCCTATCGTACCAACACCACAGTCCGGCGAAAGCACCATCGCTAGGCGGCTAAATCGTGCAACGCTTAACCGCAAAGATCGACGGGAAGGGCAAAAACCCAGGGCCAAAACAAGGCAGGGTTCAAATCGTGATATTGGCCGCACCGCCGTCAACAACGATATTTTGACCCACGATGAACTTTGCTTGGTCAGTACATAAAAAGGCGACAACAGCGCCAAAATCTTCCGCTTGGCCAAAGCACTTGGTTGGATGACGCTGTTTGCCCGCCTCCCACGCGGCCTGTGTGCTTGTGTTGGCGCGCTTTGCGATGGCTTGATAGTTTTGGCGTAAGCGGTCAGTTTCGTGCGGTCCGGGCAATACATTGTTGATCGTCACCCCATCGGCTGCAACTTGCCGCGCGATGCCCGCCATCGCCCCCGTAAGCCCCGCACGCGCGCCATTGCTTAGGCCAAGGTGCGCAATCGGCGCACGAACCGACGCGCTAGTGATGTTGACGATGCGGCCCCAGCCCTTGGCCGACATGGCGGGCAAAACCGCCTTTGCCAGCAAGATCGGCGCGACCATGTTTTGCTCGATGGCATGATGCCAGTCCTCGCCGCTCCAGTCCTCATAGGAGCCTGGTGGCGGACCGCCAGCGTTGTTGACCAAAATGTCAATGGCGCAAGCGCCCTCCTCTTGTGCCCCACCCTGTGCCGCGCCTTCTGCCACGCCTACAGCGGATAAAATTGCTTTGCGGCCCTGGGCGCTGGCAACGTCCCCTGGCGCGCCGGTTGCCTGGATTCCTAAGCCAGCGAGCTGGTCAATGGCAGCGTCCACGGTTGCTTGGCTGCGGCCATTGATGATCACTCGCGCGCCAAGTCGGCCCAGCGCAACCGCCGATCCAAAGCCAAGGCCGCGTGTGCTCGCGCAGACCAATGCCGTTTTGTTTTCTAGTCGGGTAAGCATATCCATTCCCATCAAAGGTACTAAAATGCGATGCGGTTTCTTATCGTCTTAGGGCCGTTGGTATTAGGGCCGTTGGTATTAGGGCCTGGTTGGGCGGCTAGTTGGTTGACTGGTTGGGCGGCTAGTTGGTTGGCTGGTTGGGCGGCTAGTTGGTTGACTGGTTGGCTGGTTGGCTGACCAAACGACCGGTCTCACGATTATTCTTGTATCAACGGCAACGAAGACTACATCTGGGAGTCCGGTTATCGCTGTGAAGGCGATGGCCGATGCCCCCGGTTGCATCCATCATATTGGACCAAAAATGTCAAAAACGAAGTTGCAAAGCCCCTTGGGCACGACGGCGGGAATCAAACCTCAATCGATCCCCCAAGCAACGCGGTGGATCGCCAAAGCCTATTTACGCCCCTACAGCCTGATCATCGGGCTCATCATCGCCGCGATGATCGCGCAAACCGCGGCGACGGTGTACTTTGTCGATTTCGTGCGTGTTTTGACCGATGAAATGTTCAACTCCCCGCAATCGGCCAATGTGTGGGCCTTGGTCGTGGTGGTGCTTGTGGTGTTCTTAGTGCGCGGTATGTCGTCGTTGTTCCAACGCGCGGGCATCGAGCACGTGTTGGCCAAATCTGCCAGTGCTTTGCGCAACGACCTTGTTTTGCACTTGTCCCGAGTAAATTTCGACAGCTTTGACCGCTATGACCCCGGCGTGATGTCGGCGCGCATTGGCAACAACGTCAATGAGTTAAAGGGGCAATTGTCGATGAATTTGGTCGCGGGCGTTGTGGGGATTTTCACCCTTGTCGGCCTGACAGGCTATCTGTTCACCGTAAATTTTTGGCTGGCCTGCATTATGCTGGTGTCTTTTGGCCTGGTGGGGGCCTGTCTGGTTTTTATCAACAGGCAAATGAAAAAGGTCAAGGAAGCCGCCGTCAAGCACTTTACCGCGCTTTCGGTCGATATTGACACCTTCGCGTCTAACCAAAAATCCCTACGCGCTAACCAGTTGTTGGACTGGGCAAATCAGCAATTGGCCCGCGCGATCAAAGGCAACGAGATGGCCTCGCGTCGCCAAGGCTATTTGCTTGGCGTCATGGCCCCCGTGGTGGACATCATTTTGGGCGTTGCCATCGCCTTTGTGATTTTCTTGGCCTTCATTTTTTTGAGGGCAGGCTCGTTGGAGGCCGCTGAAATGTCGGCCTTTCTTGTCGCTTTGCTACAATTGTTCATTCCGCTAAAGCGCGTCATGAGCCTGTCGGGGGGACTTAAGGCGATGAGCGTCACCATCGGCTCCATTCGTTGGATTTTCGACCTGCCGCTGGAATCGCAGGAGCACATCGACGCCAATATCGAAAACCTCAACGTTCTGGGCGATATTAGGTTTTCGAATGTCAGCTTTGGGTATGGACCTCAACCGCAAGCCCCGCTCGAACCGCGCGGCGCTGGCACCTTTGCTCTGGATGACGCCAGCTTCGAGATTCCGGGCGGAAAAATGACGATGATCATGGGGCCAACCGGAAGCGGCAAATCGACGATCTCAAGCCTGCTGCTTGGCCTATATGATGTGACCCATGGCACGCTTGCTCTTGACCAGGTGCCGCTGACCCTATCTCAACGTCAGGGCTTGCGCGGCGTCAGCAGTTTTGTGGGCCAAGAGATTATTTTGAGCAATGTTTCGGCCAAGGAAAACCTGCGTCCCTTTGCCAAACTGGAAGACACCGCATCGGCACGGAAGCGTTTTGACACCGCGTGCGCCGAGATATTCGATAGCCTGGACCTATCCCAGATCGCAACCATCGCCAACGGCGAGGACTTAGGCCCGCGCGGCAGCAAGCTGTCAGGCGGGCAACGTCAGCGCATGGCGCTCGCCCAAGCGCTGATCGCCGCGCAACCCATTGCGATTTTTGATGAACCGACCTCGGCGCTAGACGCGAAAACGTCGCATAGCGTGCTCGAGCTGCTGGCAAATAAACGCCAAGGCCTCACGACGATAATGATTGTCCATGACACCTCCTTGCTGGCTTTTGCTGACCATGTGATTTCCATGGAACAGGGCCAAGTCACCTTTGCTGGCCCAGCGCCATCATAATGGGTCTTGCCGACTTGATAATGGGCCTTGCCGACTTGATAATGGGCCTTGCCGACTTGATAACGGGCCTTGCCGATTTGATAATGGGCCTTGCCGATTTGTTTGGTCGGCAATGGTCATTAACTTTGCGGCCAACCATACTCATCGGTTCGCGCTGGCCACTTAATTTTGTAGGGCGGCGTCGATTTCTTCGACCCACTGGGCCAATTGCAAGAGCCATTCGACCGCCAAACCGTCGCTTTGATCCATATTGGCCTCAATGGCGTCCTGTGGACCCACACCCGAGCGGCGCAAGGCTTGCGTGAAATCCGCGCGGGCGGTTTCAAGTTCGCCCCTTCCCCGCTCGAGCATCCCCTTGACCAAGCTGAGTTCAGCGCGGGGACCATGCAGCCGCATCATGTAGACGGCGATGTCATCCTCTAGCACAATTTCAAGATTGCTATAACCGGAAAAACTGTCCAGGAACAAGGCTTGACGCACTTCGGCGGCAATCGTGTCGAGCAGTTCGCTCGCCCGTTCCCGCGCGCCGCTTTCGCGCAATTGCGCGGACAGGTACACGCCTGCTAGAATGGCATTATATTGGTCAACCAGATCGATATTGGTCTGCTTTCTCGCGCAGCTTCCGGCGCGGTTGGCCCAGGTTGATTTTAGGGCCGCGCGTCTTGAGTCGGCAAATTCGCCGCACAGCAAGCGGGACCAGCTGTAAAACCAGGACAGGCTGCCATCGGCTTCTTCCTCTGCTTGGTTGGCTTCTTCGGCGGCAAGCTCTGACATCATGTTGCCGCAGTGCGCCGCGCGCGCGCCGGGCGATTCAAAGAACAACAGCCGAGATAGATTGTCGGGATTCTCGGAATCCAAACGCTGTTGAATGGCCAGCGCATCGCTTTCAGCACCCGCGCGCAACGCCGCCGTGATCAGCCAGTCGTCGATCAAATCAATTTGGTTTTTCTCGGCATAGGCGCGCACCTGCTCGACCTCGCCCATAAAAAACATCGCGCGCGGATACAAAGAGTTTCGCCACAGGTCACTGAGGGCATTTTTGGCATGTAGCAAATTGCCGATTGCAAGAATTGACCGATAAAACCCATTGCGGGACAAAAACAACCCGCCCTCGTCGAGCAAAAATTCCGGCAAAGGCTCGTTGACCGATAGAATGCCGTCGCCGTCGATATCGCCAAGGTTTAGGAACCTTGGATCCAATTTTTCGACCAGGCGTTCAATTTCTTGGGTGTCGGTTCGATAGCCCGCCTCGATCAATTGCACCAAAACCCCCAATTGCCGCATCCGGTCGGGGCGTTCAAATGACGCCCCCATCAAGCCGATGGCGATTTGTTCGATGCTGCGCCGCGCCGGCGTTCCGCATTCACTCAATTCTTGGGTGAGGCCAAGACGAATACGGCGAAGCGCATCCAGGTTGAGCGTGTCGGGGTCCCCGCCCCGCGCGTTTAGCTTGACAAAGGCTTTGCTGACGGTCTCGGCCTCGCCCATCAACTCGGTCAATTGATCCAAGAAAACCAATCGATAGGGATCGGTGGGATCAAAGGTTTGGGCATTGGCGTGGGTAACCCAGGCCGCTGTTGCCAACCACCCGCAAATCCATAAGCCCTTTTTTAACGCTGGAAACATCGCCTTAGTCCTCTCGGCCAATTCGGTATTCACGCACCACAAAGTCAGCAACGAACAAGAAAATCATCAGCAGCGCGATCAGCCAACGAATATCGAGTTGAGAGACCGTCGTGATGGCTTTTGGCCTGGGTGCCGCTGCCAAGGCAATGGGATCACCTGGCGCAAAATAGGCCCCGCCGGCGACCGCAGAAAGGTCTTGCAACAGCGACGCGTTTAGACCCCGGATCCAACTGGCGGGTTCTTGACGATATTTAAGCTGATCGGGAAACACATAAACACGGTAGCGCAACGAGCGATTAACGCCGCGTCCATCGACGCCGTCTAATGAGAATATGACCAAGGCTGCGCCCTTGTCATTTTGCGCGGCCTCTAAATTCTCCATGGCCACGCGGGCGCTAATGTCGTTGGCGGTACGCGCCGCCCCGGGCAGATCGAGGCGGTTGACGGACACCTCAATATCTCCCCGCTTTGTGCCATAGTCGTCGATGGTAAGGGGTAATCCATCAACAGACAATTCTTCGTCCGCTAAGGTGCGGAGCAATCCGTCGTTTAGGGTCCAGATGCTCGCCTGGGCGCTTGTCACGGCAAAGTCGCCCGCGCTTGACAGTTGCAGCGATAGGTCCGCGGCGCGTTGCTCGTCTTGCCCGATCTTAGCCCCCGCCAAATGCGCGGTGAACCGAAACTCGTCCAGCGACCGAGTTCGAACCAACCAATCAAGCATCCGGACAAAGGCGACTTGGTTTAGCCGGGCAGCAGAAAAATTTGGCGCGCTGTCATCGGGCGACCGTAAGGTGGTGGTAAGCACCGACACCCCGCCGCCAAAGCTAAATCCTTGGGAATCTGCGCCGCCAAGGCCAAATCCTGGTGATTGATCCGAGCCGGTTTGGCCCTGTTGCTGGGATAGGGTATCGCCATTGGTCCCATCCTGCTGGCCCCTGCCGGCTTCGCTGCCACCACGGTTGCCGGCCTCGTTGCCGCCCTCGTTACCGGCCTCGTTGCCGCCACGATTACCGGCCTCGTCAACGTCCTGATCAAAGGGTTGGCGATTTGATACCACATTGCGGATGTTTTGGGCCTGGGTCACCCATTCGGTCCAGATGCCCAGGCGCACGGGGGGCCCAAATTCGGGTTGATAGTCGTTATACAGGATGTCGCGGGCCATGCGCTTTGTCGGCGCGATGGCCACGCCGCTGACCCCCACTTGGCCGGATTGCCCGAGAAGGTCCTCGCTTTGCAAAAATCGATGGTTGACCGTCGGAACAACCAACAGGGTTTCCGTGTCTTTGCGGTAAGACAGCATTTGGCGCGATAGAGACCCCAGGGGAATCGCAAAGGTATCGAGATAGCTGGTCCCGCCCGCAGCTTGGCTTAAGCCCTCCAGCTCAATCGCTGTCGGCGTGCCAAGGCTATAGCGCTCGCGCCACTGGGCATTTTCCGATTGAGCAATCACCTCAACAGGCGGCAAAGACTGATCGCCATAGGTCATGCCGATGGCGTTCAACACCACGGCTTGATCTTCAAAGCGTCTGGCCGCCAGCTCTTGGGCGCTGGTGCGCAGGAATGCCCCCGTTTCATCGATGCTCCACCGCGTATAGGCCAAGGGGTCGTGGTCTTGAGCGTCCGTGATTAGGAACAGCCTTTTTTCCACGTCCTGGCCAAACCTGCCCAGCGCCGCGACACTATCGCCGGCCAGCAAGGATGCCTCTGCCGCCAATTCTTCCAGGCGATCAAAGGTCCGGTAGCCGGCGGCAAGCGCGCCATAGACGTCCAAGCCTTCGGGTTGCAAACCAATCAGGCGGCGGCGTTCAAATTCTTCCCCGAGCGCTTCAAACGCTTCGTTGAGAACTTGCTCTAGTCCATCGACGCCTGTGAATTCTTGAAGCGGGACCAGCTCGTGGGGCTCATCGCTAAATCCCAACACGCGAACCTGGCTGCCTTCGGGCAAATCGACAAAGGATTGCAACAAATAATCAACCGCGCGGTCAAAGGTCTCTTGGGCGTACCAAAGGCTGGCACTTACGTCTAACACGCCGACCACAACAATCGGCGGGTCGCCCGCCGCGCCCTTTGGGTCAAGCTGGACCGGCAACAGCGGTTCAATGGCGGTTGACGCGTAGCCGCCGATGCCAAAACTCTCCTCGCCGCCCGACATAAACAAACCGCCGCCCAAAGACACGTAATCCACCAGGGCGTTCATCGCGGCGGTAATCGCCGTTTGGGTGGCTTGGGGCGACCAATCGCCGTCAAAATCGGTCGGCCTGACACCAAAC
This sequence comes from Haliclystus inabai, assembly GCA_025505365.1. Taxonomy (NCBI): domain Eukaryota; kingdom Metazoa; phylum Cnidaria; class Staurozoa; order Stauromedusae; family Haliclystidae; genus Haliclystus; species Haliclystus inabai. The sequence goes on from JANVCG010110978.1 coordinate 29,511, forward strand.
CCCCCAGGGGGGAAATCCGCCATCAACACCGCGTCGTACAGATGCAGGTTGGTCGGTTGATCGCTGGCACGCGCGTCGGACCATTGTTGCGGCGTCAAGCGGGTCCATCGCCACCCCAAACTGTTCAAACTGGAATCGATGATCGCCGGAACCTTGGTTTCGCCCTCAGCGCCGTCCAACACCAACAGATGCGGCACATATCCGCGCTCAAGAAACTGTACCATCGTTTCGTCAATCGGCGCGTCTAATCCCTTCCGATCCAGAATCGCGCGCGCGGCGTTGATGTTCGGGCCAATCGCCAAGCTGGCCTGGGCGGCGGCGCCTGGGGGGTCAGCGATGGTTTTTAGCGGTTGGCATTCGATCAATCGGTCGGCGTTGGCCGGAATTGTGACCAGTCCGATCCCCCGAGGTTCGGTTTCGCGGCAACCAAATTCGGTGATCAGCTCACCGCGGCCATAGACCTGCAACGCCAGTTCTGCCGTTTTCAATTGATCCGCGTCCGCAGCGGGGCCGATGCCAAACAAGAACGCCCGCTCGCTTTCAACCCCCGCGACATAGCGTCCCGCCGCAGGCTTGCCGATGTCCACAATCCGCGCGTTGCCAGGGGCTGCGTATCGCCAAGCCTCTGCCGGTGCCAGCGGAATACTGATCAAGGGCTGCCCCAACTGGGTCGCGGCCCGCAACAGCTCGACCGATAATTCATCGTCTCCCCCGCCTGTGGCCCCCGATGCCAATGGCGCGAATGCGGTCTCGCCCGTCAAACGATCCGCTGTCACCCATCCGTCAGTGACAAGCAGCGTATAGGCGGCGTCCGCCGCGCCCGAGGCTGCGGGCACGCTGGCCAGCGCCGCGCGGAGCCCCGAGGCGGTCTGCCCCGGTGCAGCGACCTTTGCGGGCGTCAAATCGCGCAAGCCCTGGAGCCCCTGGCCCAAGGGACGCACCGAGCTGTCAAAGGCCAACACCTCGACCGCGCCCTGGTCGATCTCCATTCGCTTTAAAACCTCAGCGATCCGGTCGGCCGCGGCATTGCCGTAGGCGAGCGTGTCCGCGCCAGGGGTAACAATCGACGAGCTGGTGTCCACCAGCGCCGTGACCCTGATCGGCGGTACGCTTTGCACCACGCGGTCAAACACACCGCCGCCAAAATACAACCACAGAACCCCCGCCGCGATCGCCAAACGCAAGAACAGCGATAGAAAAATCCAGCCTAGTTTTTCGGGCAAGACCCCGCGTCGCATCTGCATAAAGCTGATGATCGAGGGGATCGCCACAAACAGCGCAATGACCAGTATAATCGCCGCTTGGATCATGTGACGCCCTCCTGATTTGCTTGGCCCCGCGCTGTGGGCCCTCCCGCGCCGAGCCGACTGCTGCCAAGAGGGCTGCCGCCAAGGCCGCTGCTGCCAAAGCCTTTGCTACCAAAGCCTCTGCCGCTAAGGGCTCGCCAGGCGACAATCGCCATCTCTAAGGCCATTAGCGTCACCAAAATCAACACCAAAAGGCGAATGAGGTCCTGTTTGCCCGCTCCGGCTGCGGCCCCGCGAATGATAATCTCGGCTGTGATCGGCGAACGATCTAGGCGGCTTTCGTCCGCATCGAGCAGCTCGACGCTGACATCGAACCCCTCTCGGGTGCCTTGATAGCGGTGAAGCCCGCGATCTTCGACCAACCACCGGACCCGATTTGAGGACACAGCTGCGCTCTGGTCGCTGGTGGTGATGCTTGACAAATTGAGCGGTGTGAGGGGATGGCGCGACACCCCCGCTTCGCCTTCGACGATTGGCAATCGGGTCAAGCGCTCTCGCTGTGCGACCTGTTGGGCGTCGCTTTCTGCTGACCTGATGCTGATCGTCTCGCCGGTGCTAAGGTACTGACGATAGCCCCCAGCGCGTGCCGCGGTGGCTGCGCTGCCTGCGCTACCCGAGCCCCCTGCGCTGCCTGTGCTACCCGCGCCTACCGCACCACCCGAGCCCCCAGCGCTGCCCGCATCTACCGCACCACCCGAGCCCCCAGCGCTGCCCGCGCCAACGGGGCCGGATGCGCCATTCTGGCTGCTGCCAGAATTGCTAACCCCCGTATCGCGCATCCACTCGATGGCATTGACGACCATCAGGCTTAGGGTCAAGCAATTGTCAGGCCCGTTTTGGGCGGAGGCCAAAGCCTCGAACAATGGTACGCCGTCTTGACGCTCGCTGATCACATCTTCGACGCAGCCAAGATGCGGATCGAACCCCATATACAGCATTTTGGGCGCGAAACGATCCGGGGACTGCGCGACCTCAAGGCCCGTTTGTTCGTCCACAACGGATTTCATACCATTCCAGGCCACATAGGCTTGCAGCAAATCCGAGGGCGCAAAAACGTCTTGCTCCGCCTGTCCAGCGGTTGAGGAAGGATCGAGATCGCTCAACAGTCCCACAACTTGGTGGGTGTTGGGCAAGGGCCGCACGGTCTGCGATGCCAGCGGCATCCCCACCAACGAGCGCACGCCGCGTAACACCGGTGAGCGCGACGCGGGCGCTTGCCAATTAACGCGAATCAAATTCTCGGCATCACCTTCGTCAACGCTATCCAATTGACCCAATTGGCTCACGACGGTTTCGATGACGATACTGTCGGTTTCCAGTTCCTCGTACAGCGGCGAGCGTTCACAGCGATCATACACAACCAAGTCAAAACTCTCGAAACGTCCGCCTCTGGAATCCAGCCCACTTTCATCTGTCGCGAACAAATCGGCGGCATTGACGGCGTTTTCCAATCCCTCAGCCAGGGGCAGCGGGTCGTTGTCTTCGGGATTGAGGCTCATATTTTCCTGTGCCTCGTCGAGCGCGGTCACGTCGCCGAAATAGCTGATACTTATGCCCCTATTGCTATTTAGGCTTTCGAACAGGGGCGCGTTTCCTTGGCATTGCACCATGGCGACCTGCATCGGCGGGTTGGATTCCTTGACCATCCACAAATGGTTGTCAACCGGCAGCGCGTCAGCCTGGCTTTGCACACTCAACCGGATTGGTCCGCTGCCAAGGGCGTTCGCCCGGTTGCGTAAACGATTGATTTGAAAGGTCAAACGCTCGTTTGGGGCAAAGGTTATATTGCTGATTAACGGCACATTGACGGGATTGCGGATCGACCGAGCGACCAGGCGAACGTTCGACACCGGCACGTCAGAGGTATTTTGAATCACCACCATGCTCGCTTTATCAAACAGACTTTGGCTTTCTTCGACCGCCGTAATCGCCAAGTTGACCGCGCCGACGCCCTCGGCGACATCAATCCACTCAACCGCAGATTGCGCGTCGATCACAGACGCGGCAAAGGGGCGATCTGTGATCACTGTCACGCGGCCAAATCCTTGCCCGCCCGCCACCGAGCCCAAAGAGTCGATACGCTCAGCGGTGTCGATAGGCATCAACCGCGGCGCCGCGGTCTCTAACGCCGCCAGTTGACGACCCAGCGTGCCGTCCTGGGCCAAGGCTGCGATCCGATCCTGGTTGTCGGCATCCGAGGCGTCAGACTCGGCGATGTCAAAGGGGCGAAAATCGCTAAGGCGGATCATCACCACGGCACGACCCAGCGCCTCTGACGCTTGGGCCGCCGCCTTTGCTTGATCCTTTGCCTTGTCCCAAATCTGACCGGCATTGTGATCAAAGGGGTCGATCCATGCCGCCATGCTCGCGCTATCGTCCACCACGATTAGGTGGCGAAGGCCAGGTTGCGGCAGGCTAAGCCCCGCTGCGATCAACCCCAGCACCAGAAAAATAGCGGCGTAAATCCAGCGGTGCCATTGATGCTCTAAATTGACATTCTGAAACAGCGTGCGTTGCGGCAAATCGCGGAACAACAGCAAACTGCCAACGTCCAACCGGTGGCGGCGCAACAATAGAACGATGAAGGCCAGCGGGATCAAAAGCAGCAGCGCCAACCCCAACGGGAAACTAAAGGGTAAGCCTTGCCACCAAAGAACAAAGGCGTCGGGGAGCCAACTCATGCTAGGTCCGCCTTATTAAGCCCGCGCTTATCCAAGCCGTCGCTATCAAGGGACGAATTCCCGCCCAATGGCCCAAATCCTAATCCCGCGATTACCGCCAAAATCGCGGCGCGGCGCACCGACAGCCTTTTGTTGCGTGCCTGGTCGCCTGAATCTTCGCCAAAACCTTCACCCAACCCTTTGCCCCCACCGTCGCTCAAACCTTCGCCGAAACCGTCACCGAAACCTTCACTCAAACCTTCGCCGAAACCTTTGCCCAATTTTTCACCCCCATCGTCGCCTTCAACCGGAATAAAGGCCATACCAAGGTCCTTTGCCATCTCCCCCAACGCGAGGCGATGGGCGTGGCGCGCCGCCCGATAGGCGCGCTGACTGGCTTTGGTGAACAATACGCGTTGCAAAAATCCGCTCTCTAGGTCGAAAACCGAGCGCGCCGCCACCAAGGACTTTTCGCCCGCGCCGGTCACGCCCAACAAAACGCCGCGCACATTTGGCGTATTGAGCGGCTCTAACGCTTGGTGCAGCATCGACAACGACGCCAAGATGCGCGCCTGGGCGGACCCGCGCGCGGCGTCAAAGGTTTTTGCCTTTTCGCTGGCCTTTTCCAATTGGAACCAAGAGGTCGATTTGATCGCCGCCTGGGGGGCCTGAACCTCGGTGTCGGGCACGTCGATCAAAAAATCACTGACGATGACCAAACTGGCACCGCGCGCGCGCCACGCCATCGATTGATTGCCAAGGCCTTCAAAATCTGTGCTGCCCCCCGTCGCCCACGCGGCCATCGCCTCCCGAGCAAAGGACAGTATTTGCCGCGGATGGACCAAGGTAATATGCCGCATGGTCTCGGTGCCGCTGGGCGGACCAAAGGGCACCAATTGAACACGATAGTCACTGCTTAACGCAACAAAGGCCAACAAAAGGGCGTATTCCAAGGCCAGGGAAAATTTGCTGTCACCACTGCCCGCCGACATGCTCGCGCTTAAATCGATCGCGATGATCAGCTCTGGGGTATGTTCCGCCTCAACAACCCGTGTGAACAGCTTTTTGGTTCTGCCAAACACGCCCCAATCGACGCGGCGCACGTCGTCGCCAGGCCCATAGCTTCGATGCTGTTTGAATTCAAGGGATCCGCCGTCGTGCCGGTTCAAATAGCGCCCGCCGTCGCGTCCGCCAGGCGGCGTCCAGCCCTTCATCAATCGCAAATCGGCGACCGGCGCGAAAAACTTCTCGTCGATGCCCGCGAACAAAGACGCGGCGGTCGCGCCGCCATTGGGCCGTTCAGCACGCTCGAATCCTGGGGGTTGGGTCATGGCCTGTCGGTCGGTCATCAAGGTCCCTAAACGCCTTTGCTTAAGGCAATATCGTCGGTTTGGATTTGCTTGATCGCCAGGTCGATTAGGTCCTCGGGCAGGACACCATCGTTCACCGCGCGATAGTTTAGGGCGACGCGATGACGAAGCGCGGCCCTGGCAACGCTCGCCACCATTTGATCGTTGATCGTTGGGATTTCCTCGTCACCAGCCAGCGCCAACGTCTTGGCCGCCAAAATTAGGGCCTGGGCTCCGCGTGGGCTGGGACCATAGTTGACATAGCTATTCGCCTGGGCCAACGCGCTGGGCTGGCCTGGTTGGGGATTGAGCAATTGACAAAGACGCACGGCGAAATCCAATGCGCTAGGCGCGGTTTCCACCAACGGCGGCAAAGACTGCATGTATTGAATATCCTCAAACGTCAGCCCCGCGACCTGTTGCGCCGTATCATCTTGCTGACGATTTGGCCCCGTGGTGTGGGCGACGATCCGCGCCATAAGGTCTGCGTCTGGGCTTGGGATAATCAACTTGAACAAAAACCGGTCCAATTGCGCCTCTGGCAAGGGGTAGGTTCCTTCTTGCTCGATGGGGTTTTGGGTCGCCAGCACATGGAACAGACCATTTGCGTCTACGCCGGTTTGAGGCGCGGATATGTGCGGCGTTGACACATAGTTCTGTCCGGGGCGATAGGTGACGCCCGCGACGGTCAATTGACGCTCTGCCATCACCTCAAGCAACGAGCTTTGGGTCTTGGGGCTGGCGCGGTTGATCTCGTCCGCCAACACGATATTGGCAAACACGGGGCCCTGACGGAACTCTTGGTAAATATTGCCGCCCGCGTCGGTTTGCAGCACCGTTGTTCCTGTAATGTCGCTGGGCATCAAGTCGGGCGTGAACTGGATTCGGCCAAATTCCAAGCCCAGCGCGCGACCCAGCGCGCGCACCAACAGGGTTTTGCCAAGACCAGGCTTGCCTTCTAGCAACGCGTGTCCCTTGGCAAATACGCACAGCAAAAGGTCGCGCACAAAGTCCTCTTGGTTCTTTGGCGTTAAGATGTCCTTTTTGACTTCGTGCAAAATCGCCTTGAACCGGTCGCGAAAGAACGCCGCCCCTTGGGATGTCAACCCATCGCCCTCACCCTCAGCGCTGGAGGCGTAGGCGGGACCCGCCGAGGCATAAGCGGTGCCTTGCGCGTCGGTTTGCGCATCGATTTGCGTGTTGGCTTGCGCATCGGTCTCGCTGCCAACGGCATGAGCGGTGCCTTGCGCGTCGATTTGCGCGTCGGCTTGCGTATCGGCTTGCGCATCGGTCTCGCTGCCAACGGCATAAGCGGTGCCTTGCGCGTCGGATTGCGCGTCGGCTTGCGCATCGGCCTGGAGTGAGGCCGAGGGCCCATCAAAATTATGGTTAGGGAACAAGGCTGAACGGCTATCGTTGTCTTGTGGGTTCATCAATGTTTGGGCTCCAGTCGTAGTATTTTGTTCTATGAATTTGGGGTGAGCAGCTGACGTGAATGGGTGTAAAGGGTACAAATGAATGGGCGTATAGGGTATGAATGTCTTTGGCTAAGGCCGTACTTAAAGTCGATTCCAAGGATGCTCAGAGCCCCAAAAAGCGATCAGGGACCGATTGTCGCCCCTGGCCCGCCAAACCGTCCGGCGGATCGGTCGTGATACCAAGCCCAGCGGTCACGTCGTTACGCCGTTGGGTGTCAAAGGTTCGGGACGGCAACGTCGTATGGTAGTCAAAGGGCTCGCCCGCGTCGTCGGTACCGCCAACGCCAAGCTGGTTTTCCAATTCGGCAACGTCGCCCTCTGGCACGCGGCTGTTGGTGACATCTAGGCCGGTCTGCCCGTCGCCATCGGTTGGCCTAGGTTGGGGTTCTTGGATAATCACCGGCACCTGATCGACGGGGGTGCTATTGTTCAGTGGGGGGCAAATTTCTGGATCAGGCAACTCAATGGGGTCAAACGCGGGCACTGGCAAGTATTGATACCCCGAAGCGGCGACCGTCGATAGACCCAATGCGCCGATGCAAAGCAACAACAGCGGACCTAGACGCACCAAACGTCTGGGGCGAATCGCTTTGACCGCGCCTGGCAATTTCTGTTGCAGGTAGGGATTGTCTTGCAAATCGTCCGGCGCGCGGCCTGATTGGGCCATCAACTGCTGCCTTGCAAAAAAGGTCTCGGCGACGCCGTGCAGTCCAAGGTGCTTGTCCACGCTTGAGGCCACCGCGATGGGATGATAGGGCTTGCGTCCAACCGCCCAAATCCCCAGCAACGTCCCCATGAAAGCCGCAACGCCAACGGCAATCGCGCCAATCATCAAGGTATGGGTATATTGATACACCGCCTTGTACAGGTTTGGATAGGTCGCCTCGGCGAAAAACAAAAGGGCCAAAACCGCCAACACCAAAAGGGTCGCCAAACCAGCCGCCAACGCGATAAGGATCAAATTATGCCGCATGGTTAACCGAGCCCATACCGCCGTGACAGCCCTACGCAGCTGCGCCTCGTCAGGGCCAAAGCGCCTTTCCTTGCCCGATGGCCGCCCAATGACCGCGCCGCGCCGTCCGAAAAAGTGGACCATCAGGCCAATAAGGGCGAAGGCCGTCAACGTCATGCCCACGGCCCACGCGATCCGCAACCATGGACCGTTAACCAAATCGGGCCGCGTGCGGTTTGCCAGCGCCTCTGACAAGGCCAAAGCGTCATCGCGGTAGGCTCGGGCCTCTTCATTCAGTCGCATCCTGGCCGCAAAACGCCACAATAGGACCAGGGTTTCAAGTCGGCGCTCGGCCGCTTGACGCTCAAGGGGCGTGATCAAACGCTGGCTTTGTTCGAACTGGATTGCCTCAAGCCGGGACAGAGTGTTAAGGCCGTCGGTCGCATCGCCATAGCACGACAAATAGCGGCCAATAAAGCTGCCGTATTCCTGAAAGCCGGGCGTTGGCCGAAAAGCATCAATCTGGCTAGCAGCAAACCAGGTGGTGCCGGCGGTGCTCGCCCCATCGACCCCCAAATCGCGAAGGGCGATCACATTGGCTAAACCGCGCAAATATTCCCGTGGCATGTCTTGGTCGCGGTCTTGCTGTCCAATTAGGCGACGCATCAGTGTGGCTGAACGCGCGCGGATCGAGCCTGGCAATAGGCCCGATTGGATCGCGCCTGGCTCAAGCTGGGCCGCCGCCACTTGCGATACCGTCAATGGCTCGCCCGCCTTCACCAACTGATCGGTCCGCGACAAATAGGATAGGATCGCGGTCAGCTGGGCAATCGTCGGGTCCAAACCATCCAAAGCGCGCGCTGTTGCCAAGTGCCCTTGCGCGCGCGCCAGCGCTGCGCTCATGTCAAATTCGGACTCAGTCTCGGGCTCAGACTCGGTGTCTGTCTCTGTCTCTGTCTCAGTATCTGTCTCTGTTTCGGTCTCGCCAGCGGTTTGCCCTCGGGTATCTCCCCCGTCACGCAGGGCCAACATCGCCAACAACAGTTGGATATTGCTGCTGGCTTGCGCTTGTAGGCCTTCACGCGTAACAGCTTGGCGCACCGCCGCCAATTGCGCGCTGGTATCTGGTGGCGACAGGTTTGCGTCGATCCCGAACAGGTCGATATAGGCCTGCACGAATGCGCCCATTTCTCGGGTTGGACGCCCCTGCTGTCCGTCCCACGAGGGGATTTGCGCCGCCAAATCATCGACCATCGCGGCGTTGCGCGCAGACAGGGTCCAAGCCTGCATCAGGGGACCATTGCCAGGATATTGCAGCGCAAAGGTTTGAAAATGCGCGAATGCTTGGGCGCTTCGTCCGTCCGATTGCATCGTCCGTCCCGCTTCCAGCAGGCTTAAGATACGCTCATCGGTTGGCGTGGTGATGGGGGTGGTTTGTTCCGCCAACGCCTGGATGGTCTCGACGCTTTGGCCAAAAGCAGCCCCTGCCGAGACCGTCGCCAACATCGTCGCTAAAATCAAAGACAACAAAATCCACACGCCAGAAAAGGCCCCAAACCGCCCCATCGACCCCTTAACGCTATTGGCCGATTGGCTGGCCAAACAACAGGCGTTCAGTCTTTGTTGGGGCGCAATTTCGCACCGCAAACGCTCGGCAAGATTTGCTAACATCGCGCGGGAATTTTGCGCGAAACCCTTCCCGCATTCACCATCAACAAAGGCGTTATTCAATTCTTTAACCCACCAGGCAAATTGGAACGGCGTAAGGCTTTTGTTCAACCCGTCGATATACTATCGTCATCGAGCGCATAAGTCATGCCCTGCGTAACGATCTATTTTGACCTCAATTGAGGCTTATTTGAAGCCAGACAAGCCCAAATACGTGCGCAACTTTGACATTTCATTCACAAACACGTTGGATTGCGCGCCTTAACCCAGCCAATCGTAAAAATTAAGGTTCATAAGTCTTACCATGGAAAAAACCACAGCGGTGACCGTTCTCTATTTTGCGTGGGTCCGCGAAAAAATCGGCCTTGATCGAGAGCGTGTCGAATTGCCAAGCCACGTTCGCAGCGTTCAAGACTTGATGACGTTTTTGGCCTCAAGGTCTTTGGGCCACCAGGCGGCCTTCAATAACCCCCAGAACATTCGCGTGGCCATCAACCAGCACGTCGCCGAACCGGACGCCCCCGTTGGCCAAGGCGACGAAATTGCGCTGTTCCCGCCGGTTACGGGTGGATAAATCATCGATTTTGTATCAAAACGGCAAAAAATCCACATTTTTTAGCAACTTTACTCTTGTGCTATCAAATTAGAATCGACTCGCTATTGCAAATCCTCACGAATATGTTACGCTAGCATCGTTTTTAGAAGTTCATTGAACCAAAGTTCTTTTTATGAGCGTTGCACGTATTTTCGCGCACTTTGGATCGACGTCTTTGGACCTTTGTTGTTACGTAAATAGAGGTCTTAAGGCGGCGGTCGCGTTCGTGCTTTTGGTCTCTTTGACTTCGTGCGGCGATTTTGCCTTTAAGGTGACCAGCAAAACCCTTAGCCCCACGGACATCCGTGACCCCGTTCTGCAAGCCGCCTTTCGTAGCCCGCACGCGGAATACTTAACCGCTGGCGAAATTTTTACGCTGCTCAATGGTAACACGCTTGTATCGCGCTCGATTCAATCGCCCGACACCCTCCAATACGGGTACTTTGGCGTATCAGGGGATTTATTCATAAATTCTGCGCCTGGACGGTTGACTCAAAGCGCTTGGAGCGTGAATAAATCGCAACTGTGCTACGCAATTGGTGGGGAGACTGTGTGTTCGCATGTCCGTGCGGCGCCAATTCTCGACCGAGGACTACCGGCCAAAATCTACTTCTTCACGCGCGTGTCGGATGGCTCGCCCACAGTTTTGTTCGTATCAATTGTTCATGGTTATGCCATACCCGAAGCACGTCTTTGATTTTGACTAAGAGCTTTAGGGGCGATCCTACGATGAATATTTGGCCAAGTATCATAAAAATTGGTGTCGTGATGGCGGGCGGGTGGCTTTTGGCGGCTTGCGAGTCTGTTGCGCTAAATACCTCCACCGAACCCTTGTCGGCCAGCGACGTTGGCCAGTTGTCAAGCCAGGTGTCTTCCAAGGAAGATCCGCTGGTGGGGGCGCGCAAACTTCGCCGAATGCTCGCCGGAAATACCCTTGTTACCCGCAGCTTTTCCAACCCTGGCACCGTTCAATATGGATATTTTAATGCAAATGGTGACCTGCTGATCAATCCGCGTACCGGTGTCGTTGCGCGCGGAAATTGGGAATTGTCCGACGATGGGATCTGCTACCGGCTCGACCCCTCTGAGTTTTGTTCTCGTGCCCACGTGGCAAAGATCGATAAAGACGGAACGACCTCATTGGTCTACTATTTCGCGCGCGAAGCGACCGGTGAAGAAACCGTTGCTTTCTCGACCATCATCCCCGGGAATGCTATCCCCGCAGAACGGTTGAATTGAGCGGAACCAATAGAAGCAAAACCATAAGCAGAGGCATTCAATCTCGCCTAGCATATTTAGCGACGAGCTGCCCCTTTATGGGGGTGCGCGGAGGAAGGATATGGCCAGCATATTTGGCGACGAGCTGCCCCATCTCGCGCTTGAACCGAAAAAGTCTTCGTCACGCAAACACTTTAGATAGGCGTGCGCACGCCTGATCAATATCAGACTGCGTTGTCGCCCAACCAATGGACAGCCGAACGCTGGAGTGTGCGATTTTTTCGCTAAAGCCCATGGCCAAGGCAACGGGGCTTTGATTGATTTTGCCGCTGGAGCAGGCTGATCCAGCGCTAATCGCCAGCCCCGCCAAATCAGCCTTCATCACCAACGCGTCTGCGCGAAGACCTGGCAAAGCCACGTTGATTGTCGTGCCGAGTTGATGTTCAGCGTTTTCGCTCAAAAAAACCGCTTTGGGGTTGGATTTGGTGATACTGTCCACCAATTGCTGCCGCCAGGCGGCGATTTTCTCAAACCCGCTTGGCTGTTGCAATTGCTTCACGCAAGCCTGGGCCGCCGCGCCAAATCCGACGATCCCGGCGACGTTCTCGGTGCCCGCACGCCGGCGACGCTCTTGACCGCCGCCATGGAGCAATCGGGGAATTTCCAGGCCTGGCCGGACCAACAAAGCACCGACACCTTGCGGGCCACCCAGTTTGTGGGCGCTTAACGACAGGCTGGAAACACCCATTGCGGACCAGTCGAGCGGCATTTTGCCCGCGGCCTGCACCCCATCGCAATGCAAATGAAGGTCATCCTGATCCCGCCCCTGATCCTGATCCCGCCCCTGCTCCCGGTCCTGCCCCCGCTCCCTCCCCCGGTCCTGATCCCGCCCCTGATCCTGCCCCCGGTCCTGATCCTGATCCCGCTCCCGCTTCAAGCTGTCCAGCGCCGACGCAAGCTCGGCCACAGGCTGCACGATGCCAGTTTCATTGTTCACCGCCATCAGCGCGACAACGCAAGGACCAGAATGGGCGCGGATGATTTGAACGCTCGCCGCAATGTCCAGCCGTCCGTCGCGCGTTACTGGAAGCGTCGTTTGTCGCGACACTTCAACGTCGCGCACACTGTCGTGCTCGATAGCAGACACGAAAAGATGCCGCTGGGGCCAGGCCTTGAGAATTTGATTGTTAGCCTCGGTGCCGCTGCCGGTGAACAGAATATCCCGCGCCCGCGCGCCGGTGACAAGGCTGGCCACCTGTTCGCGCGCTTGCTCCACCCGTTGTCGTGCGGTGCGTCCATGGCCATGGACACTGCTGGCGTTGCCCACCTGTTGCAAGGCATGGGTCATCGCATCAATGGCTTCAGGCCGCATCGGCGCGGTCGCGTTGTAATCCAGATAAATCGGCGGCGGACGACTATTTTGCATATTTCGCCTTTTTTGCAAATTTTGCATTTTTGCTAGGGCTTGAGCTATTCGGTCTGCGAAAATTTTGGGCGATCCGAATCTTGACCCTGGTTCTGGTCGGCATCAGACGGCAAGTGGGGGGCGTCTGGGGGCACCGAACCAGCCTGGGGCAAGGCGGCGTTCGACAGCTTTTCTTCGAGCGCGCTCAAGCGCGCTTTGACCAACCGCAGTTGCTGTTTTACCCGCGCGGGGTCCAAAGCGTCGATGTCGTCCTCGACCGCCTCCAACCCCTCAACTGGCATCCCGTAAGCCACGAATAGATCGAGTTCCTTTTGCTCAGCGCGCGCGATGGCGATGGGCTTGGCCAAGGGCGCAATCACCGTGGTTTTAGGCGGCACATCCTTCATCACCACGGCGTTGGCTCCGACCCGTGCGCACGCTCCGATTGTAATTGGCCCAAGAATTTGCGCGCCCGATCCGACAATGACGTTGGTTTCCAGCGTTGGATGACGTTTTGTGTTTCGTTGACTAGCGCTATCGACGCTAGGGCTTGTTCCGCCCAACGTGACACCTTGGTACAGGGTAACGTCGTCGCCAATTTCTGCAAATTCACCGATAACGACCCCCATCCCGTGATCGACAAAAAAGCGCCGTCCGATGGTGGCGCCGGGATGGATTTCAATGCCCGTGAGCCAACGCGCGACCTGGCTGATCCATCGCCCGATCACATATATTTTGCGACGCCAAAACCATTTGGCTAAGCGATGACATTGAAGGACGTGGAAACTGGGGTAGCACAGGACGATTTCGAACCACCCCTTTGCCGCGGGGTCGCGGTCTTTTATCGCTTTGATGTCTTCGCGAAGTCGCTGAATCATGAACTTTTCCAGTCTCAAGAATACCTGCCATCCACCACCTAGTATCTAAGGTGCTGAACTGATAATATGACGATTAAACGGGTCCCCGCCAAGGGGGCTTGGCCCGCAGTCACACGATGGCAGAAAATCCCAGGAGTACTATGCCCGAAGTTATCATTACTGGCCCAGAGGGTCGCCTAGAAGGTCGCTACAAGCACAACCCCGACGATACAGCGCCGGTTGCCTTGGTTTTGCACCCCCACCCAAGCCACGGCGGCACCATGAACAACACGGTGACCTATCGTATGTTCCACGCCTTTGCGGACGCAGGCTTTAGCGTGTTGCGGTTCAATTTTCGCGGTGTTGGCAAAAGCCAGGGCGAATTTGATCGTGGCGAGGGCGAGCTATCCGACGCCGCCAGCGCCCTTGATTGGCTGCAAAAGCATCACCCCAATGCGCGGGCGACCTGGGTTGGCGGCTACAATTTCGGCGCGTGGATTGGAATGCAATTGCTGATGCGTCGCCCCGAAATTACAAGTTTTGTCAGCGTCGCATTGCCCGCCAATTTGTTCGATTTTACCTTTTTGGCGCCCTGCCCCAACAGCGGTTTGGTCATTCAGGGCAATCAGGACGATATTGTCCCCCACGATCAAGTCTACCGCCTTGTCGAAAAACTACGCGCCCAGCGCGGCATAGAAATCGACTACGACATCGTTGACGGTGCCAACCACTTTTTCACCGGCAAACTGCCCCAACTGGCCGAAAGCATCGACAGCTATATCAACGATACCATCGTTGGGTTGGAAGATTTGCGGCCCATGAAGCTGTTGCCCCCCAGCGACCCTCTGCCCGAGCACGCCCTGCCCTATGACCAGCGGCCCAGCACCATCGAACGCGAATTGGCCCAGCAAGCGCAAAGCTCTAGAATGACCAGAATGATCGGGGTCAATTCTAAAACCTAAGTTTTGTGCAAACGCCCTCAACCGACCCTTTGTCTGCCAGAGTTTGAGCCATGGAACCGCATACACCCAATTGGAATAGCCGTGAACTCGCCGCATCAAAAAGCGCCTTTGTGCGCCATATGACGACGCGCGGCTATATCAAGGACGCAACAGATTTAGACGCCATCGACAGCACCGCCGCCAGTGGTCGCCTGGTATGCTATGTGGGCTATGATTGCACGGCCGATAGCTTTCACGTCGGCAATTTGATTAGCATCATGATGTTGCGGCAACTGCAGCGCTTTGGCCATAAGCCCGTTGTCCTTATGGGCGGCGGCACGACCAAGGTTGGCGACCCAAGCGGCAAAGACGAAAGCCGCCAATTGTTGACGGTTGATCAAATCAATCACAACATGGCGAGCCTAAAGCGCATTTTCGAGCAGTTTCTGACCTTTGGCGATGGCCCGACCGATGCGGTGATGGTGAACAACGCCGATTGGCTCGACACGCTCAACTACATCGACTTTCTCCGCGACTATGGCCCGCACTTTACCATCAATCGCATGTTGACCTTTGAAAGCGTCAAGCTACGCCTGGATCGCGAGCAACCGCTGACGTTCCTGGAATTCAACTATATGCTTCTGCAAGCCTATGACTTCCTAGAGCTGTCGCGGCGCGTCGGCGTGAACATGCAAATGGGCGGCAGCGACCAGTGGGGCAATATCCTCAATGGCGTAGAGCTGACCCGCCGCGTCGATGCTCGGCAAGTGTTCGGCCTGACGACCAGCTTATTGACCACCGCCAGCGGCAAGAAAATGGGCAAATCGGAAAGCGGCGCGGTATGGCTCAACGCGGATCGATTGAGTGATTTTGACTATTGGCAATTTTGGCGCAACACCGAAGACGCCGATGTTGGCAAATTTCTGCGACTGTTTACCGAATTGCCCGACGAAGAAATCGCGCGGCTCGAATCCCTGCCGGGGGCGCAGATTAACCAGGCCAAGGAAGCCTTGGCCGACCAGGCCACGGCCTTATGCCGCGGTCCCGAAGCCGCCGCGCGCGCGCGAGAGACCGCCGCCGCTCAGTTTGGCGACGGTTCGGGCGTATTGGACTTGCCCCAGGTTAGGATCGACAGCGCAACACTAGAGGCCGGTATCGGGATGGTCGAGCTGTTGCAAATCGCCGGATTTTCATCGTCTAACGGCGAAGCGCGACGCCTGATAAAGGGCGGGGGCGCGCGTGTCAACGACAGGCCAATACTGGACGAGCAAGCGCGTTTTTCAACCGCCGATCTGGACCCTGCACAAGAAGGGATCAAGATTTCCAGCGGTAAGAAAAAGCACGTTTTGCTCAAGGCTGGCTGAAACACGGGGCATAAGGCTGGCTGAAACACGGGGCATAAGGCTGGCTGAAACACGGGGCATAAGGCTGACCCCTTGTCGGCTGAACCTGCTCGGCGCTGGCCCCTAAACCGCCCTAATCAAGCTCGCGGCAACCGGTCATCGGGCGCGGCGCACAGCGGTAAACCGCCCGCATCACAGGGGGCGTTCAGCGGCACCGCCATGATGGTCACGATGGCGGTGGCATAGGGCGGCTCGTCACTGATCGACCAGTCCCATTGGGCGCGAAATCCGGCGGGGGTAAGCCTTTCAATCCGCTGTTTGGCGCGCCCGTGGAATTGCAATTGCGGTTTGTGGCCAGGCGGTCGCACCAGCTCAAAGTCCTTCCACCCCACGCCCACTGCCAAACCCGTGCCGATGGCTTTACTGCCTGCCTCTTTCAACGCAAAAAGGCGAGCATAGGCCAGGGCGGGGTCGTGTTTGCCCTCGCAAAAGCGCTGCTCATTGGGCGTGTAAATCCGGTCTTTAAACCGCTGTCCAAGCCGCGCGATACCGTCGCGAATGCGATCCGAACTCACCAAGTCTATGCCTACGCCATACAGCATTTTACCGTGTCCGTCCCTCAACGCCCTTGTCCATTGCGTGCAGCATAGCCTCGACGGCGGGCTTCATGCCGATCATCACCGCCTCGCCGATCAAGAAATGGCCGATATTCAACTCGACAATTTCTGGCATCGCCGCTACCATTTGCGCGGTTTCATAGGTTAGACCATGACCGGCGTGGACCTCTAGGCCCAAACTTTGCGCTATACGGGCCGCCGCTTGAAGGCGTTCGAGTTGCGCCATAACCTCGCCGCCGTCCGGATCGTCGCCATAGGCGTGCGCCAGGGGGCCTGTGTGCAGCTCGACGATATCAGCGCCAACGTCCGCCGCCGCGTGCATGGCGCTTTCCTCTGCATCCAAAAACAAACTGACCCGAGCGCCAAAGGTTTTGATAACAGCAACTTGGCGCACCAAGCGCTGTTTACCGCCAATAACATCCAAACCGCCTTCGGTCGTTAGCTCTTCGCGCCGTTCGGGCACCAGGCAACAGGCGTTGGGCTGGACCTGGCGCGCCAAGGCGATCATGTCGTCGTTGGCGGCCATTTCAAAGTTCAGCGCGACCGAAATATGCTCCTTTAGGGCGAACATATCGGTGTCGCGAATATGGCGACGGTCTTCGCGTAAATGCGCGGTAATGCCGTGAGCTCCGGCGTCAATGGCCAGCAAAGCCCCCTGCACGGGATCGGGGTGTACACCGCCGCGCGCGTTGCGCAACGTGGCGATATGGTCGATATTTACCCCTAGTCTTAGGTTGCTGGTCATGGCGTCGCGCGGCCCTTTTTCATGCGTGGCCGTCTAGCCTGATTGGACGCGCCATTCTTGTCAAGCGGTGTCAAATCCCTGCAACAACCCTACAACAACGCCTGCGTGTTTTTAGCCTCTGGTATACCAACGGCCCTTTGGTATTATTCTTGCCAACCACTGGAAAACTCGACGCCAACCACGGCTAACGGCCAAAGGATGCATGTCCACAGGCCCTAACCAACGGGCAAACAGGGCCAACCAAAGGGCGTTGGACTGGTGGCCCAAATATCACCTTTACGCCACAAAATCGTTAGGATTTTGCTGAAAAATTGAACCGAATATGTGTTAGACTTATATCTTGACGTGGCGAGTGACGCCTGTTGCGCGTGACGCCTGTGCCGCCTTGCGCTACATGAGAAGATACGATTTTGTCCCAGCGACGCGATGTTGTAGCATAGGCGCAACCGCACCTGAGGCATATGGTAGGATTAGGAATGTCCACACTGCTAAACCACACGATTGTTGATGGGCTTATCCAGGTTTTTGGTGACGGATGGCCCGAGGCTCGAGATACCTTTATGTGCGAATTCGATCATCGGATTGGTAAGTTGGTGAACGACGCGCCCCACAGCGTCGAATCGGTCGCAATCGAATTTCATAGTATCAAAGGCACCGGCGCGGCCTATGGCACCCAAGCGCTGTCCCAATTGGCCGAAGACGCCGAACAGGACGCGCGCGCCCTGCCCGATCCCAGCCAAGAATATACCGATAATGCGACGATCCGGCGGCTGGTCAATGTTTGGCAACAGACCAAGCTGGAACTATTGAACGGCCATTAACAGCGCCGCTTCAGCCATGGGGTCAGCATTGGCCAAGTAACGGGCGACGCCCTTGGCCAAAACACTATCAGCCTGGTCATCCACCGCGCCCTCTAGCCAACCTGACAGGTCCAAATAGGCTTTGGTCGCCGTGATAAGGCCATCGCCCCCCCGCTGGTCCCAAGCGACGTAACCAAAGATTTGCTCGGAAAAGTCATCGCTGCCCAGCGCCAAACCGATCAAATACCAGCGCGCTGCCAAGTCCATATCTTGCGGCACCAAAAGACCGGTGCGGTACAGGGTGCCGAGGTTCGTTGCCGATCCCGCCCGGCCCGCCGCCGCAGCCGCAGAAAGGAGCGCGACAACGCGCTCTGGGTCCGCATCCGCGCCGTCTTGGGTCAATATCAGCGCCGCTAACGCCGATTTTACGGTTCCGCTAGCCTGGTTGCCTGCGATTTCCAGCAATTGGCGTGGATCGTCGCCGTCAACCGGCACAATTTTGCCCGACAACAACAAAAGCCCCAAGGTGCTAGCCGCGCTTTTGTCCCCTTGGCCAGCAGCGTCGCGCAAGTAGACGATGGCTTGCTCTTGCCGCGCTGTGTCGTTGGCGCTCAACCACTGACGGCCCAAATAGCTCTTGGAACTGACATCCCCCTGGGCCGCTGCGTTCACCAGTAACGCGTCAATATCGTCCGCAGACAGCGCGAGGCTGGCTGGATCATCGACAAATTTCCGCGCGGCCTCTAGGATCGCTGGCGAATATCCCGCGTCAATCGCTTGCATCAACAGTCGGTTGCGATGATCTTTGTCTTTGTCTTTGTCTTTGTCTTGATCTTGATCTTTGTCCTGGACCTGATTATTTCCCCCTGACAAATGATGATACAGGCGAAAGGCTGCAATCGGGTCGCCGCGTTCCGCCCCGCTTTCTAGCGCCGCGAGCGCCAAGCTCTGTCGCCCCTCTAACGCACTTTCCACATAAGCGCGCCCCAGCGAGGCATCGGCCTTGCCGCTACCAAGCCTTGACGCCAACTGATAGCCGTCAATCGCTGCTTTTCGTAAGCCCGATGCATCCAACGCGCGCGCGTAAAGGTACTGTACCTCGGGTTCATCGACCAAGACCGAAGCCACGGGACGGCAGGCCGCCAATGCCGCCTCAGCGTCCAGGTCCACCAAGTCAAAACCCCCATCGAGCGCACGGCTCGCCAAGGCTCGGCAATGGGCCAGTTGGTCAATGGTGGCGACCGTAAGGGTCGGCGGGGCGGGCAAACTCGCCATGGCCGACGAGGTGGCTGACGACGACGAGGTAGAGGACGACGAGGTGGCTGTAGACGACGAGGTAGTAGCTGAGGACGACGAGCTTGGCGAGGCCGCCTGAACAGGCAGGTCAAGATCATCCCCTTGGGCGCTCGATGATGATGTCGATGGGTTCAATGCCGTCACGCTCTCCCCTTGGGTCGTCCCGATATGGACATCGGTTTGATCGCCGCCAGCAATTTGGGATTGCGCTGAGGGTGCCCCAGCCGCATCGATATCGTCCGGCACCTCAACCTGGTCGCTCGCCTTTTCATCGCCGCTGGCCAACCCCGCCGCGTCGCCAGGTGCAGGGCTGGCGGTTTGGTTTGCAAAGGGGGCGGTTTGCATTGGCTGGATTGAAGAGAGGACGATCACGTCAACGGATGCGCCGTATAGTTGGCCCAGCGCTGTGACCTCAATGGCGTTTAAATAGATGCTAACGGGGTCAGCGGGGTCGGTGCCTTGGGTCAGAATAAACGTCAATCCGTTCAATTCGGCCACATTGGCGTAAACCCGCAATGGCGGAACCGCACCGCTGAAATCAGACTTTTGCACGCCAATCCAGGCGTAGAAGGATTCGCGCGCCCAAAATGACTGAAGGTTTGGATCACGGCATTGTTCAATCACGCCACCCTGGTCGCCATCGCATTGGGCGATCAATATTTGGGAGCCGGCAAAATCAGTGCCGTCACTGTTTTGAGCTTGACCCAATGGCAAGGTCGCCAACATCAGCGTTCCAACAATACCATTAAAGATAAGGGGCCGTAAACGTCCGGTAAATGGGTTGCGAGCTATGCTCATTTCGCTACACCTTCGGCTATTGTCTTTGTGTTATTCTTGCTGCGACTCTGGTATAGCACAATGACGCGGCTAGATAGAGCCAATTTGACCGATTGCCCGCCCTTAGCTCAGTTGGATAGAGCACCCGCCTTCTAAGCGGACGGTCGTAGGTTCGAATCCTACAGGGCGGGCCACAGCTCAAACCGACTTTGGTTGGACTTGGAATACACTTTTGGGGCCAGACGCGCTGAGCAAATTTATGGCCAAACGCTATATCCCCTATGAGCGCAAGAATGAGCGCAAGAATGAGCCAAAAGGTTGCCACCTTCTTTGGCGGTTGAATGGGGGCTTGACCCACCAGGCTTGATTGTCATGCTGCATACGATTTAGCAGGACGTCACGCGCGTCGCCGCAAGGGTAGAAGGGCGGAAGGGCGGAAGGGCAGAAAAAAACGATGGAGCGAGCGCGTAACCTGGCAGGGTTAAAGTATAAACGCGTTCGCCCCATCGGTGTTTGGCGTCGATGAGTTTGGGTGTGGGGTGGGTGCCCAATCCCGTCAACGCCGCCCGTTTCGATACGCACGCCACGGCGGAGGGGTGGAAAAGCCGCAGTCGCTTATCGAAACGAATTTAAATCCAGTAAAAAAGCCCGTTGGCTTAGAGCCCAACTCATAATGATTTCATACTTTTCAACGACCTATAACAGGCCATCTGCGGCGTCATTGTCCTTAACCGATACTGTTGCATCGCTTTTCGGACAATTCCTAGAATCTGCCATATTCTAAGCCCCTGAAAAATATGAAATCATTATAAGTCAGGCTCTTAACGTGGCGGTAGGCAAATGATCTCGCCAGGCGAGCGTTCCGGCAACGCTTACCCAAAGCGGTTAGCCAGAGAACTTGTCTTGAGAACTTGTCTTGAAAACTTGTCTTGAAAACTTGTCTTGAAAACTTGTCTTGAAAACTTGTCTTGAAAACTTGTCTTGAGAACTTGTCTTGAACCTTACCTTTAGAACGTAACTGGAGAACCTAACGCGAGGTTTAACCCGCAGATTTGCCTTCGCGGTAGCCGTAGGCAACGGCGTTGATCCTCTTGCCAAAGGCTGTTCTTGGAAATGCCAAGAACCTATCGCCGACCTGTTGGATTTCCAGGTGAAGCACGCTGCCTGAGACGCATCGCACGACAAGAGCATCGTTTTGCATCAAGGTTTCGCAGAACACCTGTTGACCGTCGATAACATGCGCCTGACCCGACTGCGCCGCCGAGCTATTGGCCAGCCCAATCAACAACATCACCGTCGCGGCGACCACCAACAGAATGTGACCAAAGCCGATAGAGCGCCGTATAGAGCCTTGCCATTGATCAACGCCAATCGGTCGAATGACGCCCCGGCCTGGGACGTTGGCGTTTACGGGGCCATGAGATTGAAACTGGGCCATAATGACCTCCTGTCGTTTTGCGCAAAGGCTGTGACGATTTTGCTTGCCGCAGTAAGCGGCTGTTTGCGGCTGTTCATCGTCAAACCGTTCAAATTTGGTTGTCTCGTCATTGTTATATGGTGGTTAAATGGTGGTTATCGGGTGGTTCTATGGTGTTCTATGTTCGTCGGCATCTGGCTTCGCCGTTGTTTGCTGTTGTTTGCCGTTGTTCGCCGTTTTTTATCGTTGTTCGCCTTTGTTTGCCGTTGTTTGCCGTTGTCGTAGGTATAGCCCTTACAGGTAACCAGACCATGCCAAAAAAACTGCCAATTATTGCAATTGTTTCAGATTGTTTCAGGCAGTTGTTGGCGAACGTGCCGCGCCTTGGTACAGTCGCTCAACGATAATGCCCATTGAAAGGATCCGTCCACATGGCCGAGCTTCCCCATATTTTGGTCGTGGACGACGACGCCGATATTCGCGGCCTGTTGGAAAAACGTTTACGCAGCCATCAATACGACGTCTCTTTGGCCGCGTCTGGGTCCGAGATGCGAACGATTCTCCAGCATACCAGTGTCGATGTCATCATCCTGGATTTGATGCTGCAAGGCGGTGAAGACGGCCTATTGCTTTGCCGTGAAATTCGTCAAACCTCGACGGTACCGATCATAATGCTCACCGCCATGACCCACGAGGCAGATCGGATTATCGGCCTGGAAATGGGGGCGGACGACTACCTAACCAAGCCCTTTAGTGACCGCGAATTGGTCGCGCGCATCAAGGCCGTTCTTCGCAGGCAAAGCTATAGCGCCCAGGCGGAACAAAGCATCACCGAAGGCTTTAAGTTCGCCGGATGGACGCTGGATGTCCAGCGCCGCGAATTGCGCGACCCCGACAATGCTTTGGTCGATCTTACCTCTGGTGAGTTTGACCTGTTAAGCGTGATGGCCGAGCGGGCGAACCGCCTTTTGAACCGCGATTTCCTGTTGGAACTGAGCAAGGGCCGCGACGCGGACGTATTTGATCGCTCCATCGACATTACCATCTCGCGGTTGCGCCAAAAAATTGAAGACGACCCCAAGAACCCGCAGTTTATCAAAACAATTCGCGGCAAGGGCTATATTTTTGTCAGCGACCCAAGGGCCTAACCCGATGACATCGCCCGCGCCTTTGCCCACTGAGCCGCAAAGCTCGCTGGTACAGCGCGCCTCAACCATCCTTGCAAGCACCGTCGCGCTGCTGTCGATCACGCTGGTCGGCTTGGCGCTTTACCTCGTATTTTTCAACTATCGCGGTAACGCCGACGAACAAAGCCGCGCCCAAATTCTAAGCATTTATCGCGCCATCGATGGCGCCGACGCCGCGATGCGCCCTCAAATTGCCGCCGTGCTCTCTGACCTTGTGCTCGCGGTCGAGTATCAACAGCTCGACAACCCCGCCCCTAACCCGCTGAACAGTCAATTGGCCGAAGCGGTCGTGCGCAGGATTTCGTTCCGGCTGAACGACGGTGCCGAGACGACGTTGGCGCTGCGTGACGGCAATGCAATCCGTGTATCCCATACCGCGTTGACGGCCACGGACCGTCCGAGCTTATGGATCACGCTTGGCGTGTTGACGCTGTTGCTGTTGTTTGCCGTTTTGCTTTGGTCGGCAACGCGCTATCTATCGCCGGTACAAAGGGTGGTCGATGCCGCTGACCAGCTCAGTTTAGACCGCGAGCTTTCGCCCATCGACGAGAAGGGCGGACCTGCCCTAGCGCGGGATGCGGCCAGGGCCTTTAACCGGATGCAATCGCGAATCCGAGAATATTTGTCAGAACGCTCGTTGATGATCCACGCCCTGCACCATGATTTGCGCCATGGCATGTTCAAGCTGCAAATGCGCATGGAACAGGTGACGGACAGCAAAATGCGCGACAAAGGCCTGCGCGACATCAGTGACTTGCTCGAAGTGCTCGAAGAAGTTCTTGCCTTCGCAGACACGGATACCGGTCCGGATCGGCGTCAAAACATCCGGATTAATTCGGTTGTTTTGGGCGCGGTCGATACCTTTATCGATCAAGGTCGAGATATTCAAGTCGATTTGACCGGACCCCATACGGTGTACGCGAACCAAACCCGAATAAAACGCGCAATCGGCAACGTTGTCGGAAACGCCATGGCCTATGCTGACAGCCTTTGGGTGTCGTCGCAGGTAGGCGAGCATCTTTATACGCTGTACTTTGATGATGACGGTCCAGGCATCCCGGCGCAAGACCGAGATCGTGTGCTACAGCCCTTTGAACGGCTCGATAGCAGCCGGAACCGCAGCAGCGGCGGCACGGGCCTTGGTCTGGCGATTGTCAAACGCGGGATCGAGCGCGATCTTGGCAGCTTATCGCTGACCGACAGTCCCAGGGGCGGACTAAGGATCGTACTCACCATCCCCAGACCCAGCAAATAGCGTTAGCGCCTGATCTTAACCCGCATGATTTAGGGCCTTTGGACATTCATCCTTTGGCCGTGGTTCGCGTCGAATTTGGCGGCTGAAAAGACGTGAAAAGGCTTGAAAATGCGTGAAGCGGCGTAATGCACAAGGAAGTCTGACTGACTGACTTTCGAGCATTCACGACAGCTTCAGACGCCAAATGCGTCCAATCCCGAAGAGACCATTCCCGTAGGGGCGCTGACAAATTTCCCCATAAGGGCGCAGGTCGTCGTTGAATATGCTGGGCACGTCGTTCCTCCGCCCAACCCCATTGTGGAGAACTTTGCTTAGCGCCACGGACTAGCTGTTTTCGTCGAATGTGCAAAATTTTAGCATAATTAACGAGTTAACGCGAGTCTCAAGTTTTGATTTTGAACTGAGTGCCACCGAAATAATCTATGGCGAGATTATAAGCGATGATTTTTC
>JANVCG010110979.1:0-31002 GCA_025505365.1 Haliclystus inabai
CAAGCTTTTGGCCGCCGTTTAGCAGACTCTACTGTTTCACCGAGTTTCAATTTCAGGAGAGTCTGCGAGCAGGCTACCGAGATATACACTTTTAAGGGACTGCCTAGGCTAAAAAGTTGAAGAATTCAAATTTTTATCAATATTCTCATTTTCTCGTAAAAAGTTGAATGATGTATCAATGACCGTTTTTCAGTTACAAACCAATAAAGCTAGCCTCTATTCCCATCAAATTCTGCTTATTATAGTGCATGTTTTTGTAAATGAGTGCACTTTTCAAATAAAAGGCTACATTAATCAGGCTTGAACTTGGCATATACGTTAAAGAAAAGTGGACAATTGGTATGTTTCGAAAGCCCTTTGTCTCGACAAAGATTATAAAGTGTTTGTGTTGACTTGTGCAATAAGGCATGTGACAGCGGTCATTGGCAACATTTCAATCAACAGAATGGTTGCCGCCCTTTTTCACGTAAGATGTTTTACAAAAGTGTAGCTTACAAATATCCTTCTAACTTTGCCATTTCATAATGGATCAAATTTTGTATGTATGTTTAATGGTACATTATCTAACTTTTCAGCAAGCCAGAATTTCAAATTTCAGTTTGGAATATTTTATATTAATTTTTGATCCCTTGACAAAAAAATTGAAGTGCAATCTTTTGATCGTTGGTAAAATGGAAAATCATAGATGTAAGATTGCTTCTGATTCTCTAACTGCTGTTTCCAAAAGCTCAAAATGCAACATGATAACACTATTATAAAAATGGATTAAAAAATAATTTAATAAAATCTACTACTGAATCTTTCGCAAATACTATTTCGCAGTTGCAGTAGAAATTTCAAATGTCTACCTTGATAAATGCAAAATTTAAATTTTGGCCTAGGCAGTCCCCTTAATAATCCTTGAAAGCAATGATCAGACGTACAGCCCATCGAACCATCTACAAGAACATGTTTCAAGATATGAACAATTGACAAGAATACGCAAGTAAAAACTTTTAGATGCTGCGCACACTTCACAAGTATATTAGAAAATCTGCAATGCGCCCGATTTAGATGTCATCACCTCAAATTGTAAGTAAGTGCTATTCTATGAAGTTCTCCGACGCATAAAAATTTGTCAATTTAAAATGCTATTTAATACATTTATTAACCATTTATCATTCTAAAAATTATGCTGTAATGTACCTATGAACATCAGCTCGCTGGTGATAACATATAATTATTTTTACTGGATGGAATATTGTTATACCAGTATACGGCGTTCAAAACCCCTTTTCCAGTCTTTTCTGCAAATGATTTACAGTTTGATGGTTTCTTTCAACAATAACATTACCTCTAGCTTTGTACGCATCTCTAGCATTCAAAATTACATTCCACTCTTCACAAAATTGTTTTATCTTTGCTGACTTGAAGGAAGAATAGTTATCGAGTACTTTTTCTCGCAGATGACCTTGTTCATTGAAAATATTTTGTAATTGGTTGACAACATCATTTTCGCCTTTACTCCAAATCTTATTTTCTCCAGATAGCGAAACGTTATGGCCCACAATCAACCAATGTCAAATATTTTCGTTATTGTATTTTGCTACATCTAAACTCAATCCAACCAAATTGTCTTTTACAAATAGATGTCCCTTTGTAACTGACTTTCCTCCAGATGGGTCAATCAACTGACATTCTTAACAGTGTGACACTACTTTCTTTAATTAATTTTTGACACACATTTTTATCATTAATCTCATCAAGTAACCATTTCGTTTGTGTACAGCCTCCGTGAATTAAACAATGAGCATCTTCTACAGTAGCATGTATTTGGTTTGACACAGTGGCTGCTTCATGAACTTTATTTATACAAGTATTATCCATAGTATCGTTGCTTACTAATTTTAACCATGAATTCAGTAATCTCATAATGCTAGGGGAGAGCAGGGTGAATTGGAACAAAATTTACTAAATTTGATGTTACTCCAAAAGTCTATGCTATAGCTCATTTTGTAGGAAATTGATCAAATAATCTGCCATAAATTGTTTGATGACAATAAATTAGGTAACAAGAAAATATTGAGGATTTACTGCAAAAAATGAGATCATAAAATCGTAAAAATACAGGGGTGAAACGGAACATCTTCGTCATTCGTTTATTTCTCTGCAAAACTTATCTCAATTATACAATAAATTGATCTTTCAGCATCTTTTATACTTAAGTTCAAATTCTAAATAAATTTCTAAGCAATTTTTAACAATATTTTGAAGCAAAGTTTTTTCAACGCGTTTTTACATGACTACAAACTAGAGCCGTAAAACTTCTTTCATTTCATTCTATAAACAAATTACTTCCATTTTCTATCAATTATACAATCCAATAATAACCATTGATAGCAGTTTTCTTTAAAAATTGGTTTGTATCAAAGTATTTCAGGCCAATTTCTTTCAAATAATCCTTTTTTGCTACACACGGCAAATGTTTTGATTCTTCTAAATTAATATTCAAGCTGTGAACATTGTCAAAACTGTCATAGCAGGAAAGCAGACATATGAAAAAGTGTGAAAACACAGTCATCCGTGGATTTTACAATTACTTGCGATGAAATCAGAGCGACATCAAGCAGTCATTCCATTTCACCCCGACGTGAATTTCGAACCATTTTGAAGAATATCTTTGCTCCTTTGAAATGAATCAAAACTAAAGTCACATGGTTTTATTTCATGGAATTACCAATCGAATGGTCAGATTTGACCCCAGATAAACGCGTGGTTTCTTTGCAAGCATTATTTTGAAATGATCACCGATGACTTGTCTGAGCAACAAAAATGTTCAAACAGCTCTTGATTTTCAATCAAATTATTTAAAATTCTGGGTTTAGGAGTATTGCAGCATAATGTATTTGTTATCAAAGTAGCTGGTTTGTATCTAAAGTAAAACTATCAAATTCTGTTTCACCCTCTTTCCAATTATCCCGCTCTCCCCTATCAGCTAAATTTTTCCTAAATTGTATTACATCCACAGAGAGCTATGAACAATATTTACTAACAAGTGCCTCAATCAATTCCAATCTCATTCTAATGAGTAATTCGCTCACAGCTTTCGTTTCGATACGTTGACAGTTAGTTAATAAATCAGTCACCCATTTAGGTACGGTAGATGAATCTGTTTTGATTGTAATTTTCTTCAAATTCCATACTCTAGTAAGAATTATCCCTTTGATAACAGATTCTAGCTCATGGTCTATAGTTACGAATACTCCACATGCTACAATCTATTTGATTAAAATCTTCAATGTCCGATTCAATGTGGTATTATGCAACCAATAAAACCCATCAAGGATGTTTCAGTTTGTATGGAGTACAATATATAGATAACAAAATTTCCATTGGCCAGATGTCATCTTTTAACAGTTCAAACAAAGAAGCTTGAGAATCACTCAATTTGTAATCCATGAATAGATCCTACAGTTTTGAAATTATTTGGGTTTTCATTTTATTAAAGAAATGCTGCCACCACTAAAACTTTGACTGTGAAAGAGAGGCTATGCTACTGTACCCAATCTTTTCTCTCTTTTTTTATTCTTATCTGTTTCACAACACTTTCCTCGTGCAGTAAAATCAGGTCGATAATACATATACAGTGAAAAAGTAATGGAGAGGACAATCGTAATTCTAAAGATTCAAAATCACTTGATCAACTAAAAATGTAGATTGAACAGGCTGACATTTTGCCAAGCAGGCCTAATGAGATCAATGTCTTTACCCAAAATAACTGAGAATCAGTTAAAGTACTTTGCTACATTCTGTGTCTTATTTTTAGCATTGCAACTGCAACACAAAGCAAGCAATGCTAGCACCAATAGACTTGATGAACTGACTGATCATTTGGACCAAGAGACAAAGAATCTTCATCTTCAATTCACTCAATCGAGAGACATCATTGACAGGTGACGTTTTCAATCACCTAATGATGAGCATTTTGATTTATTTAGTGGACGGCACCTTTAAGAAGCTTTTTAGTTTAATTCGCATTGATTCACCAATTATGGAGGTTTTGACCATATTTTAATTAAATAAGGTTGACTGTTTGAAGGAGAAATGCTGTATCCATTTGATATAACCAAGGTAACTGACCATAGATACAGGTCTGAACTCTATGCATTGTTCTATTTCTTACCTAACTGAGGATTGTTCATTTAGTTTGAAGAGAGCACTGTCCCTTCTTGGTCAAAAAGAGATGGATTTAGAGCAAAAATTCAGCGCAATCAAATCACAGAGTGACAATAAAAGGTAATAGTAATTAAATAATGATAGAATTAATTGACCAATGTATTACCACCTAATGCCCAAATTTATTGACTGAACTGTGTATTGCAATTTGATGATTCATGCTTATTGAGATCATCAGACGGTTAAGCCTGATCTGATTAATACTCATAGACATATTAGACATAGACTGCAGCCTTTGACACAACTAAAGGGAAAAACCGAGTTCCGCTATGGAGAATCAAAATGGTAGACGTACATCCTGGGTAAAACTAGTTTTGAATATTACTCAGGTGGATGAAAAACACCAACATACAAAGTTAAATTTTATCGCTAATGCCTTGCGATTAATATTGTTTTTCTTTGTTACTCCTCTCAGCTTCAGAAAATGGTGTAGCCTGTATACACATTCAATAATGAAAATGTTGTTTCTTGAAGGAAAGAGCAGCAAAACATTGTTGAAAGATACACTGATGTTTTTCTTCAATACCAATCAAGATACGAAATGCACCCACTTGCACAAGAGAGAAAGAATTGCATCAACATCGCACAACAAATAGAACATCAAGGTTTGTTGTTACAGCAGTAACAGACTGGAAATGATTTTGTTTAGTACCCCCATATGTTGGAATGGACCACCTGTTATGGTTTTATGATTCTTTTGAGCCAAATTCATAGCAAGAACTATTGTCATGCTTGAGCTATCCTATATTTGAGTGCTCTCTTCAGATTCATTGTAAATATAGTACAGGTAAACTGACATGCAAATCTACAGGCTACTTGAGAATAGCATTGCCATTTTGCTGCCAGGTAGAAATTAATCAACAGTAAGTCGTGCATCTTGTGTAAATCTGCATCGATAAACACAAATCAAATTAGATGGTAAGCTTGTAGCTGCAATTTAATTAGGTTTGTATATTTATGTTTTAGTGAAGGACCTTTGTGAAGAAACAAATAAGTTAAAGATCGAGGCTGATAATTATAAAGCTAAAGGTTAGTAATTATCCATGGCTCTTATCCATCTACTTTGCTGCTACTTATCTGTTCATGCTCTAAAAAGGTGTTTTCAGTAAAGGGTTTGTGTGTGGTTAGTTCTGCAACAATGTTCCTGCAGGAGTGATGTTGATAGCCATGTATAAATCATTACTTTAGTCACAGGGTTGTTTAAAGTGCATAGATCACCAGTAATTGGAACTCTTTCTTCATCTGTTCATGATTTTGCATCATTTTTTAACTGCGTGACTTCTTGTTGGTCAAAACTACTAAAGTGTTGATTGTGGGTGGAAGACAATTAAAGGGAGGAAACTGACCAGCATGCTTTGTATTGTTTTGCCCCCTTGATTTGCAAATTGAGGTCGTGAAGCTCAATTTTGACGTCACAGTTTTCATGCTTGAAAATGGCGTGCACAGCTGTGGACAGACAACGTTTGGATTTTAATCATTACGAAGATTCTGATTTTTAGTGAAGTAGTTACACACGATTTATAGTTCGGGGAAGGGGAAGCAAAGATATCATAAAAGTAAATTGAAAACTGAATGTTTTCTGTCCAAAACAAAACTGTCATAACTGCAGTGCTTCCAAATCGCAAAAAACATGTAACATAACCATTCTCAAAACAACAGCTTCAACAAATTTAATGTTAGAACAGTAACACATGATAACAGGAAGCAAACAGATGATATAGCACCCAATCCATGCACAAAATTGAAGTGAGAATTTTCACCAAAATACAACAGTAGTTGTTGATTCTTTCCGTTTATAAAATCACAATTCCGATCGGCCAGCTTTGCCAGTCTTTGTACACACAATAAATAAATATTTAGAATTCTAGCTGTAGTATTTTGATTCGAACACAATTCTGCAACATGTGTATCACATACATAGCAATATTTCGATCAGTATTAATTTGATTTCCACTTTGAATTTAATTCAAAATCTTTGTAGTTTTCATACACAACACGCCGTTGATATTTCGGTTTGGTTTTCAAGTCTGATCTTGACCCTCGTATGCTATTTAATACCGGCAAGCGAGACTGTGATTACGCAATCTTGAAAAACGTATAAGTTTTTCAAGTTGAAAATGTACAAAGCATACCGGTCAGTTTCCTCCCTTTGAAAGAAGAAGAGGAATTGACCGGAAATAGGTGTCAAAGTTTTGTTTCTTTGCTAATAGTTCCTAGATAGATAGTGTTTTGCAATTGACATCCAGATATGAGTTTTCACTTTTTAGGTCACGGTCACTTAATGATCATTTTTAAATAATTTTTGACTTTGAGGTACTGGCAATCAAAGATTGAAAATATGACTTTTTGAGAAATTTCAGACACCAACACTTCAATGCTAATCTCGGTGTTGAGAGGAATTTTACTAGAGTTTCTGCAAACACATGTCAACACCTCAGATAAGCAATCCATTTTTGGTCTTTAAAATTTGCCAAAAAATGATATTTTTGATCTTTGTATGCTGATATTTCATGATTCATTTATTTTAAAATCATTTATGGGGATTAATTTGAAAACAATGCCTCTGGGAGGAGTACAAGAGCGAAATCATCGACACCATTTCCCTCCCAGTCAAAACTCTTGCAACAAATTTTTTATTTTCAACGTTGAATTTGACCAGAAAGGAGTCGTGCAATTGAAAAATGATGTAAGATCATGTGCGGATGGAAAATTGAGTTCTATCTACTGGGGAAATATCATTTTGGTGATATACGCGCTTCAGTAAATATGACAACAATTTGCCAGCATTGATGAACATTTAGTGCCATTAATTACAAGCAATATATCATTTTACTCACTAGATACATTTGGAGTTTTCCAACTATAAAAAAAAATATTCTTAGACTTTGTTTTGGTTTGTTTTATTTTTGTATTGCCATTCCATACAAAACAATGGCTTAACTTTGGGTTTGCCTTCAGCTGCATTTCCTGTCTGCTTTTCATTCTCATTCTCTGAATATAGCCACACACCATTGGCACTCAACTTTAGTTGCTATCCATCCATCTATTTGCCTATGTAACCTGCTATAGGTATTGTTCTCTCACAATTTTCTCTCTATCTATTTTCTAGAAAGAGAACCTGAGGAATATCAAAAGCTTTTGATACGATTGTAAGTTTTTACTGTGTTGAGCATTACATTTTATAGTTATGTGTAAGCTAACTTGATGCATCTGAGATAATAATTCAGCAATAGATATAGTATTGATGATGCCTGATTTGTGCTTGTTGTCATAGTGCCCAGTCACGAATTAATGTCACTGGTCTCTTGAAAGAAGTTGACAAAAGAAAGATGAAATTGAAAAAGATATCTGGTGAGGTGTCTGAAGAAACTAAATTGACCAGGCTCACTCAGCCTTTGTTTTATTGTCAACATAGATCTAGTAATGCTATTATGTAAAGGTCTTTGTGATATGAAACTATAATGTACTGTATTCCAATCCAGATATAAAGCATTGAACTTGTCACTTTACCTATATCACTGAGCTGCTATCCTGTGTGATCAGCTGACCATGTGTGTTCTGATGTAACAATATTTGGTTTTGGTTTAAACTTTGTTGGCTAATCTCTCACGTTAAGCATTCTTGTGCCAGTTCTTTATCTCTGAAAACATCTAATTCACAATTTTCATCCTCAGATCAAAAAATTAGGCCAACTGATAATGGTCAATCAAAACAGCTTCTATTTGAAAATCAAAATTGTTCAATTTTAAATCAAGAAAAAACAATACCCTTAGAGGAACAGCCACCCAGAACACAGAGTCCTGAAAACACAGAACATAGTCCCACAATGGTCAATGGCACAGTTCAGGCCAGACAACTTGGTGGTATACAGTCTTCGAGAAAGTCACCTCCAACTGTAAGAAGGCCACAATGTAAGACTCCAACAAGACCACTCAGACAAAGTCCATTGATTGCCATACCAAAGTTAAAGAGCTACAACAGAAAGCCGCCTGACACACCTGTGCCAAAGGGTCAGTTGTCAACCTCTGTGAATGCTCATAGACCCCATAGACTCATCCGTACTCCACCTCCGTTGCTGTTTTGTCAACCGCATAGAGATGCTAGAGCAAATCATCAAAACAATAACAGATCTGTGAGAGTCACAGAAAAACTACAAACTGTCAGTGAGATTGAAACGCCGCCTATAATTAATATGCCGAGAATGGAACCAGAGGTAAGTTGGTCATTTTTAACGTCGCCACCAAGAACTAGCGTGCGTAAACACAAGTAGAAATTAGTCAAAATGTTACTTTAAACGTTAAAAATTACTCAATTGGTCATTATTTGTTTTAATTTGTTATATGTTCTATACCTTCTGGTATTATACCTGGTTATCTATATCTGGTTCTATACCTTCTTCTATTCATTAAATCACTCTGTTTCTCAATTAATGAAGAACAATATAGGAGTAGCTAATTGATCTACAGAAATTGATGGGTAATGATTAAGATCACTGGTGGCTTTGCTATCCTTTATTATAGTATGCTAATCAAACTCATTATTCACAAGCATTCATTTGCCAAGAACTACCTGTTGTTCCCATTCGTAAACAAATCACTAAGGAGAAAGATGCTGTCAATCAAATAAATGCTCAAACTCAAGAGGATCACGGTAAGTTTGTTTTTGTTTGAGAGTCATTCAGGGTTAACATGATATGACTGAGTTGAGAGAACGTATTATGAGAAAAAGGTGTTATTCTTTGGTGGCTTTATCCATATCAATTTGGTCGTACTTGCTCACAATGTCTTTAATTGATACTGAAGGAGGACTGAAATTTTTTGTTGTTCTGTTCATCTAACATAATTGTCATCCAATGCAGGCATATTATCGCTATATTTTTAAATAAGGCTACAGTTAATCCAACCAATCACTTATCAATTGATGATTATTACCGTGGTTTCATCCTTGCAGTTATTGAGGTGCAAATGCATGCAAACATGTCATCATCTAGTCCTGGTGGCAGCTTCATTGAAAATACACCAACTGAAGATACACGAATGGATCAGCCAAGTGGTACCCATTCATTAGAAACACCACTTTCTAGTCAGGATGGACTCAATGCACAGCAGAACGATGACTACAGTAATCTGGTACAGAAGCAGTTTCAGTCAATTGATCAATCACCTGGGTTTATGTTCCAAGCAAGACCTATGTTCAATAATAAAACCAATAACTTTGTAAGTATAGATCCTCTGAGTGATTCCATCCATTGTATGATAGAGGATAATATTCACAAGATTTAACATGAGAGTGATGAACACGAGCAAGGAAGTGTATACCCATTAGCAGGTTTACTTTCAAATGCAGGTGAAAATGTCTTTCAATTGTGTTCCTCTTTCCTACATATGTTTGTTTTCAAGTTTTAACTGAAAAGGTAACAACTTCAATGATGATTCTGTGACTACCTCTGTTTTATGTCGTTTTTCATGATCAATCAAAATCAATGATTATCTTCTTCAGCCAAGAGACAAAGACCATCCATCGCCTGATTCAAATGACGGTTTCAGTTCAACGGATTCGTTCTTCACATTTGCTAATCAAACTCGTGAGAAACAGAACGAGCAATCTGCTGGTTTTATGGTGAGTCTAATCAGTAGAGCAACTCTGATTCACTTCTAAAACCTATGAGTGGAAGCCACCTTGATATTGGCATGGCCGCTCGGGTCAGGTGGTCTTTGCATTCAGAATTGGCTGTAGCAACTCTAGAATAACAGATAAGGCCGCAAACACCACCAGTCTGCCTATAAAATGCTACCAACTATCTCAAGGCAACTGATATACGCTTAAAAGGTCGGAAGAATATTTCAAACAGACAATTAAATGCAGGGTTTAAAAGCTGTGAGAATCACCACTACTGATAATGTACTGATAAATTTACATAAAAACATTTGTGACTGTCTTACACAAGAGTTACCTATAGTTTACATTGAGCGACGATTCGTCGTAAGCTATCTTCTTTATTTTCTTTATAGTTTAGCAATCATGGTAGCTCACCAGATCTACAACAAACAGCCAGTTCCAAGCCATTCTTTGGTCAAGGTATTGTTCTAAACGTATCAGCTATCATAAATGCTCAATAGTTCAATAGAAAATGTAAAGCCTATCAGGAAATCACAGCTGTAGCTGCTTCCATTCAATGGAGGAACTCTCTGTAACTTTAAGAAAACAGTCACACATCAGAAGGAAAGTATCAAGACCTTTCTTTTTGATGTCAGTGAACTATAACGTCACTTATGTTTCAACTGTAAACATGCAATCGTAGGGTCTTAGACTTAACAGAGCTCAATAATTATTCCGAGGGCGCGCAGGAATCAGAATATACGTTTTTTTTTTTTTTTGTAAGAAACTCAGTACTAAGGCTACCAATAACTTTCAAGCTACGGTTTTATTTTCCCAGCCAAGAATACTTCAACTCTGAAGACTACTGCAGATTTAATTGACAGAAATTAAATAATCTAATAGAGTTTTAATGTATAGTTCAATGAATTTCCCTTGTTTTGATAATCTTTGGATTTATGTTTTACAAATTTTGTTATAAAGAATCCTTTAAGAAACTTTTGGTGCTACTACTATATTTTTTGCTTGATTTCTGATTAAAAAAAATACGTGTGTTGATACTATACTATTAAATTTTTCAAATTTTTCAATATTTTGTACAGTAATTATGTTTTTAAATACAAAACATGCAGTTTTTGAACATAATACTATTCTATTGACATCAATTTATTCATCATCAATGATCTGATTTTTCAAATAGTTTAATCGCAGAAATTCTGTGCGTACTTTTCCAGCTGATGACAACGAGGAAAGTAGCAGCTGCGCATTTTCGTTTCTTGGTGGTATGGCAACGAGATCGTCACCTTCTCAAACGAACTCTGGATTCCAATTCAATTTCAATTCTGCTGCTACGTCATCGCCTACAACGCCATCAACAAGGTTTTCGTTTTTGTGAATAGTTACAACATTAGTTTGCGGTTGATTTGATTGAGGCAAATCGATTGATTCAATTATATAACAATTTAAACCCATTATCGTTTTGTTATTGCTACTCGCCACCTTTGACAAGATATCCAATGCTATCATAAAGATTATTAGATTGTACGACATCTTGATGGTTACGATTAAGGAGGATCTCATTCTGAGTATGGGTTGGTCTCATTAGCTTGTCACTTCTGGAAACCAACGGCAGTGTTTTTATTAAGAATTGCTTGTTTGTGCAAGTTAGTAGGTCACTGCTGAGAAAGAGAATTCCCTTGCCCTAAACCACGTTGCACATATTTCACATCGAACAGTCATCCGCTCTCATAAGATGAGACCCATATGTTTGTGATGCAGTGTTTGGCCTCTATTTTAAGCGTGAGGTCGTGACAAGGCATTTTCGATTGCGTGAATAACAATTTTTGCGCTACTCTACAAACAAAGGTACTAAAATATTATCAGTGTTCACCTCAATTTCTAAAAATTTGACTTCATTTCATTTCATGTTCTCAAATATTAGATACCTTCAGAAAACAAAAATCTGAAATTGGTTTAGGGTTTGTTGGTTAATTGAAAGAATTTAGTTGTTTTTTACTTCGCTGACCATGAAATCGCCTAGTATATAGGATATGGGGTCTCTCAACAACGGTTGGCAATGCTTTGAAAATGGTGTCGTGTGTGATTGACTATTGCATTGATTTGTTAAAGAGACATCCATCCACTAAGTAGATAATACCAGGATAGCTGATTAAATGTACTTCGTTCTAATTACTCCGTAATGCATTTTATGTGTCAACATCTTAAGTGTTGTGACAGAGCTCAGGAGTCGCGTGTGCCTGTAATCACAATTTCTTGGGTTTGAATTCTAAAGTTTTTGTCTTCTGTTTTCTACTTTAGAGAATATAAGCATTCTGCATTACGTATCATAAATGGGATTTTTTAAATCCCTCTGCCAGAAAATCTTGCTTTTGCCTTTGTTTGTACTCCGTTCACTGGCTGCCTTCATACGTTTAATTTAATCTGACTATGAAAACTGTTTCTCAATGATAATCTCAATTGAGGGAATGCGGTGAGCTGTCAATCTGGCGTAACATGAGAATACGAAATCTGATTTAATCTGTATTGAAAATTGACTGAGGTCAGCTGCAAATGTCAAATAAGTTATGATCTTTTAGACATGATGCATTAACTCAAGACGTTGTTAGTGAATGCCAGACGCTGTTGCTCTCCATTGCCAACTTACGAACGAAGGGAATTACAGCGCTAATGCTGTCGAAATCCTCGTTTAATCTTTACGTAATCTGAACAGTCCTATCTGTAGAGCGCAATCTATTATCGTTATTTTGGAATTGGCAACATCGATTCATTTATACACTTGGCCAAAAAGGAGAGCTTTTTAAAGTAGCAGAAGTGGGGTTGCTTTCATTTGATTCACTTTAAGGTTAGTGATTTCATTATTATTCAACCGTTTTTGTATGCAAAATAGCCCGCAGAATAGAATATCTTTCAGGTGAAAACTTTTGTTGTTTTAATTATATGATAACTACTTTGACAATCGGAACAAATGTTGTAATTCTATAATAGGTTTGTTCCTGTCCCCTTGGTCAACAACAGCATTCATAGTTTTGCATTCCATGAATCGAATTTATCACTGACATCTCTACGCTTGACGAATAGGCTTGTTCAAAATTACACATCAGATGTGTATGACTGCAACTGTCAATATGTGATTATTTCAACTTGTGTCTCAACAGAAGTGATTGTGTATAACGACCGGCACTTTGCCGTTTCATCTCAGTCATATTGGCATCAAATTATCCACTTTCGCATGGGCAAGCTAGATAGCTAGATCGTTTGATTCTCACACGCGGAAAGAAAAGGGGAATTTGATGACATCAAATGCATCTTGTTGATATCTCACATTCTGAGCTGTGGTTGGAATCATCTGGATTTAAGGTGAGGATTTACTCAAGCTGTTGTTGTTCCATTCTGTATGGTACAGTGTTATAAATTGTTAGGTAAGGATTTGTTTTCCACATAAACAACGAGGCCAGACTCACTGCTGAATTAAGCAGCCCGCCTCGCGCGACATGAGACCTTCAGCGTAACGCCCATCTATTAAGGTCAATATTGCATTTTCGACATTGAACAATATTGGAAATTGTTTTAGGGAAAGCTTCGATTATATACAAGATTTAGACGACGTATCATGGCTTACTTTGTGAGCGGCTTTGATAGAACGTTTCTTAGATGCAAGTTGAATATTTGTCTCGCATGAGTTGACGTCAATCTTGGATATAATGTTGTCGTGTGCTGCTGTGCAAGTAATCTTTATTCTACGATTATCTGGATTGGTATTGAATTACGTGAGTTGTATGTGCTCGTTTAATACTATACACTTTGAACAATGCCTGAGACAGACGATTTGCTATCAGATTTACCGCCTCCTATTCGCTTCACCCTCTATTTCAGAATAAGAAATTGGAGCACTAAGTGATCATACATCTGCTACATACTAACCGTGCTATTTGATTTATCTCGGTCCTCCTTTGGCTGTGTCTAGTGTTTATAGTGTGCATTGCACCCTATCCTATAGCCTGCGCACAGACTAACCCATTTTAAGAATTTCTGTGCAGGCTAACACTATACTCTTGAAAGCCAATCCTTATAAAATAGGAGGTCGTGTGTCGTTTCTATCTGTGTTTCGGTGTCAATATTTTCCTACAGATCAATGAGTGGTGAAAGTGACAGCACAAACATTTTTTTGTTTGTGATAGGGTATCATTCTTGTTTTTCGAAATAATGTTCAACGCATTGTATATTGCGGGGCCGGGCACAATTGCTCGATCGGCTCCGAAAAGGCGAAAAGCAGAGCCTCCTTAGTTTACTGTATATATTTTGTTGATAATTTTCAATTTGTTAGTTTTGCTTCTTTGCGATTAATCTTGATGCATCTTGTCCTATTCACATAATACAGTGACCTCTCTGCTTTCCGTGGTGTGTGGTCATTACAAAACCAAAACCACTAACGTATCATTATTTTGTATTTAAATTCCGTTACAACCGTTCAAGGGTGTAACCGCACACCGAATGAACTTGAATTGAAAAAACGAAACAGACGCAGAGCATACATTCGCGTTACATAACTAGAATACAATGTCACTCATACATTAATTTGCATTCTTTCATTTATCCTAACCATTGTACGCCTTTTTCTTTCCTTTTCAAATATTTGTGGAAAAAGATTGATTATTAGCGATAGTGAAGCAGGATGGCCGCATTGATGTGCTTTCTTCGCCCTTTTTCACGCATTCAGCTGTTTGCACTGTGTTCACATCATGATCTATCAACCACATCTAGACTGTTTACAACATTCTGACAAGAATTCTTTGTGCCTGACCATTCACATGACCTCGAATCATGGGGCAGAAATATGTGAAGCAATAGTTATTGAGCTCATTCGCCAATATTAGTTCTAAAACAGTGGTTTTCTGCACAAGTCCCTTGCAAGTAAAGTGGTGTCCTGGAAATTTTGGAATAAATGGCGCATGTACTATTTTGACATTTGAGCTTTCTTGTGAAAAATTGACATAATTATATGCAACGATTCAAGCCTCCGTGTCCGAAATTTATTTTGAAATACTGAATCAATTCAATCTTGACTTGGATAGGGCATTAGAACTGTTATTGAGTTTCTTCGCCGATGCCAATATACCTTGGAGCCGCAATTTCATAGAAAGAGTCAAGTGCACCGCTTTTTCAATATATACTGTATCTCAATGTAGTCAATTGAAAGGGTGGACCTATACACTGTCCACTGTGGGGAGGGTGTACATGTTTGTGTTCTGTTTTAGAATCCGTTTTACGTTGAGGTAGAATGATAAGACCTAAAAGTACGGCCTCAATAATTTTTTTCACTGCCAAACTGACTGGATATACATAAAGAGAACATCGAAAGAAATCCTCCCAATTAAATCACCACTCAAGACGAAATATTATGCCTTGGATGTAAATGCCACTCTGTTCATCAATGCTGTAAAATGCCCGGTCGGCCCCGTTTATCTATGTCTTTCAAAGCCTATAATTTCAATAGATGTTAGTAAGTTTGAAAGGCTGCTGCGTGACTCGGAAGAGAAGCAAAGATATTAACATTGTATAAGCGATTCTTGCCACACCCACTAGCAACATCAACGAGGAAATGATCTCAGAATAGACATTATTAGCAATATTGATCAAGCTACTTGTTTGTAAACAATTACCAATGAAAGTAAACAAAAGCTATTTCTACCGTTAATACAATAACTAATAAGTTCAAGAAAGGATCGACCTGTACCTGGGAGATGTTAAATAGTAGGTGGGTGGTGCATTTTTATTAATTTCAGTTGGTAATCATTTACATTGTTGATAGTATTAACACGATTGAAGTGTGCATCTCCCATCTGGTGGTTTAAAAAAATCCCTCGCTATGATGCCGCTATGTTGGTTTTATTTTGTTTGCATTCGATTATGCAAATTTTCGTTCTTCAGTTGATGACTACTGCTGCATCATTCGATTGACAAGGGACAAGAGGAAACGGTGGCTAAGAGAATCTCTCTCTACCTTTGTGCACGAGATTACTTTGCGAGAGAGCTGGTATCTGTTTGTTTTTGTGTAAGAGGCTGTATATTTTTTTGTTAGTCTGCACATCGCGTGTCCTTCTGTCTCGTTTCTATGTTCAAACATTTCACTTCTGTAACAATCTCAACTCTACTTATTTTTAATTATCGTCGATGCATACTGGTGAAAGTCGTCAATATTTGTACACGTCGAAATGAAGAGTCCATATCCATTCTATGCAAACAGTTTCCTCGTCGACCTTGTAGCCTGTGTGCAGACTAAACCGTTTGAAGAAAAACCTTCGAAAAGGTTTCAATCTGCACATAGGCTACGACCTTATTGAGCACTTGCTAATAAAACGAGTTGTTTGTAAGATATTGATCGTGTACTCCGTGAAGGAATTTCGGATCAAGTTTGCATTGAAAAAGGTCTATTGAGTTTGCATGGCAAAGGATGATTGTTTTGAGTATTGCTGTGATTTCCCTTGAGCAAAGTCTGCCTACGCTGAAGTTAAACATAGCTGCATTTGATGTGAACCGGTACAACGAACACTGATTTCCTGCGCATTGAAATCAACGCATTCGAAATGCTCAATGCTCAACTGCAACCTTTGTAATGATGACCATTGTCAGGTTGTTATCTATCGGTTTTTTGCCTTTGAATGAGATTTTTATTTCTTATTTGTGCCTCTGATTTACGTTGTATCTCGATCTGTATGTACTCTGTCCTTATACAATGTCAAACCAGCCAATCGAATCACCCATCTTCTTGATTGACTGAGGTTATACTTAACATCGAGTCGGGCATTCAATCTGTGCGCTATCTTCTACTTCGTTATAGCATGCAATCCCCCCTACTGAACGCTCCGATCACCCCTGACTTGACTTTTGTTGTTTCTTTGTTGACTTCCTTCAGCATTGTTTTCTATGCTCTTAGCGTACTTATTTACCGAACGATTCGCTAGCTGCTTTCGCATGAAACTGTTCGTTTTGCACGATTTGCTGGCGTGGATTCCTTTATATCAGTAAAACGATGTGATGGAGATTGTATATTTGAGTCCGACTGGTGATTTGCTCTCGCTCGTAGGTAGGATCGATTGACGCCATTGGATTATCGGGTTGTATACGTTGATTCATTCTCAAGATGTTGATCTCAACTTCATCTTTCTGTGATCCTCATTCTATGGTTTATTATTACTGCAGTTATACGCTCTTCTCTTGAAACGTAAACCATATTTCGAGTAGAGTGCAGTTAGGAACTCCCCCCCCCCCCATTATAGGTGCGTAGTGTAACGAGTCTACAGGAAGCGTCTTCACCCACGAGCGTAGTGAATTTACTAACTATGATTGCCAGGTCAATTTTGTTGCGCCAACTGTTTATCTGATCCAGTTTTGCGTACTTGATTGCTTCAAAGCTGAATGGGTTTTGTTGGGTAGATCGCTTTCATTTGCAATCGTTGTTTTGTCAGTCTTACACCAATCGATCGTGTGTTCTTTCGCGTTGTTCTGTTTAATATCAGTTCTATGTACTCATCTTTATAGGCTTGACACTTTGGTAACAATCGCAACGTCAATCAACGCACAGATTTGACCTAGAAGGGTAAGTCTCTTTTAATGTGATTTGTAATGATGTATCACGGGAAACACACTTGTAAACCTACAACGACGACCACCTGTGATGAGTGGTCAAAATACTATCACTGCTAATAATGATGCTAATCACCTATGTAAGGTCATCCTTCTCTTATTGTGATTTTTTCAACACGCCGTGTAATCCTTTAAAATTCATCATTACTGTGTCTTGAACGAAAGCTTCCTCTTTCGTCTAAATAAGTGTAACATAAAAGTAAGATATGTGACGAGGAATCAATTAAACGACGGGACTCGCGCCTTTTACAATGGATCCTTGTTTTGAAATCAGTCATTTCAGGCAAAGTTCATGTTAACCGAGCTATCATTTGTAGTAACAAGAAACGGCGGCATCTTTATTGTTCTAATTACTGGTTAATACGATCGATTGTCGTAGAGTAGAATGGATGCTCATCACTTTGCGTTGGTGAGAAATTAGAGGTAATTAAAACGACGAGCGCAGTTTTGTGCCAACGTTTTATGTGTAAATATGGAAACATTCGCAACAAGATGTTCCATGTGAAATGAAATTCAAATTAACGAAAAGAGAATTATCATGGGTAATGTGTTGTCACTGTTCAGGAAGCTTACACCTGATGAAGGTACAGTGTATGTATGTTTAGTTGATTTGGGATTGTTTAACATAGTATAGGCTATACCGGTTTTGAGATGAAAGGTTTAAAGATGAAGATAGTCGTAGTTTACAGCACGTTTCAATTTAAATCACTCATTTAAAAAAGTCGAACTTGATAAGTGCAGGTCAAGTCGATTGAGGTTTTCGTGTTTTGTATTATACACCTAAACGTTCAGGCTCTGCCATGAAATATTTAAAAAAGAGTTATTCCACATTACAGTTCTAGTGATTACTTTTATCCCATGGTCATACTTAT
Source organism: Haliclystus inabai (assembly GCA_025505365.1). NCBI lineage: Eukaryota > Metazoa > Cnidaria > Staurozoa > Stauromedusae > Haliclystidae > Haliclystus > Haliclystus inabai. Next base: position 18,348 of record JANVCG010110979.1, read on the forward strand.
AGTGGGTTAACCCCAACAATCTTCATCTCTTCAACAGTGAGCAATTCTATCAAAATAAAGCAGATACTGTACACAAGTATTTCTAGCCTCGTTGTAACCATAAAATGTAATATAATAGAAGAGACACATAAACAAACGATGAACTTGATATGATATACACACTGACACGGCTATTCTGGTGATGGGCAATAGACTGTGACGAACATAAAGTTTGCTATATCGTACTATAAACGACGGTATGAAAGTAATTAAAACCACATCAACAGCATACAATAAAATTTGAATAGTAGCGATAAAAACTGTACGGTATTATTGTACCATGAGATGATTCAGTTTTGGTCTGTGTAGGAAGATTATTGACCCCTGGTCGTCTTTTGTCCTTTTAAGAAGGAACTCAACAAATACTTGACATTCTTACTGTTATGAGACGGCAATGCTCAAAATCTTCCGCTTTTTAATAGCGGTTTGCTTAACAATGGCAACCATACTAAAACTTTACTGGTAACGTTAAACTGACTATATATCTAATGTTAATGAATCTCTTTGTTCGGTCCTTTCCCGTTCTTCTATTTCTTTCAAATGGTCATGTTCATAAATCAGAGCCAGTGACGTTCAGGATCAGGCAGGGCCAAAGGGGCATACCAGTCTTTTATTTTACGATGATCGATTGTTTGTCTTTCGTCGTATCATTTCAATAGCTTTCATTTTGATCTACGCTTGGGGAGATGGCTCTTTCTTAATAAAAATGATCTTGTGACGAAAGCTCAATGTCTAAAGATAACCGTTGTAAAAAGACACGTACAGTTCAATCAAATTGTGAAATAACGGGTTTCAGAATCTTTTATTTGATATTTTTCATGCTTCATTGTTTGAGTTGAATCATTCTCCAGATATTTCATCAAGTCACATTTTCCAAAAATTGTGACGAAGCAAAAAGGTCGTTGCTATGAGAGATAAGAATGACGTCAAATATTATGTCGTCATCTTTTGTTTCCTAGTGACTCTTTCAAACGGCCACTTTGATCGTTTTCATCCTTATAGAATTTGTAACGTTGTAATATCAACTCTACAATGCATTGATTATTTCTAATTTTAGCTTTCATTAATTTCACTCTGGCGGCACACCGAAAAGAGCACTATATTTTGCTTCCCCCATTGCCTCAGGGTTACAATTTTTCACTATAAAGAGTTTGTTGTTGATTAAATTGAGTAGGTGTTGGTACGTGTGTACCCTTTTTGAGATATGAATAGGAATTTCAAAGGTCTGCCTTGGGGTCGATAAAACGCCAGTCTTTCAGGACCTTTCATCGCTTCAAAATGACATTTTAACCTGCGATTAGGAATGTTCATATTTATGATAATGGTACGAGATTGTATAAATGAATGAACCAAATTGACGGGTTCCCTATAAGCTGAACTCCAAACATGTAACATAGTTGAGATAAGGCTGGTATATTATAGGTACCTTTCAGAGTGTGATTGTTGCGATAAGAGTGATAGTACAAACTGTTCTGTTGCATTAGACACCACACAACAATCTCCATTCCACATGACATACCGCAGGTGATGGGTGGCTTTTTGTCCCTCTGGTAAGGCATTGTGTTCTTTACGCTCCAGTGCTCACATCAATCAGACGAACGCTTCAAGTAACTCTTGTCTTCAAAAGCGAAGAACTCACTCTTTGTTCGAATCCTATACATTTCACAGCTTTGTCGATTAAGAGAGAAAAGCAGAAGGGATTATTTACTAGTGAAACAGCCAACCAACGTCAATTTAGACTGAGTTTCAACGAAATCAAGGTCATTTCTATCACTTACTATGGATGCTTAATGGAGATGCGACCAAGCACCGTCTAAGAAGTTGTTATTTTATAATTGGTGTGTTCATCTGTATTTTCATGACATAAACAGCGCTTGCTGTATTTGCTATGCTGCTGACATCTGAACACGATGGCTATAAATCAACGGGAAAAAAACATGAAGAAGGTAAAGAGTTGATCATGTATTCTGTTGATTGGTGGTAGCTATTAGCGGCCGGCACGTGGCTACTTCTTAGTATCGATCTCTGTTTGACGTTCAAGTACTTCATTTTTAATCTCACGGGTTATTCCTGGCGATGTGATCAATGACGCGCCACTTATCTCGTCTCTCAATTTCACTTTTATTTCCAATTACAAAGTTCAAACCATCGTGTTCGTTCCAAGAAAACGTACACATTAATCCTTATCTGTCAACGCCAGCTATATTTTGCGCGAATGAAAAACATGAAAATCGCGATGACTAGCTAATTATTGGGCATATGGTGCGCGAGTTTTGATGTTTCAATATGCATTAGGTGTGTTTTATAAATTTTATTAAATGCATGAAATAACGCTAGATTATTTTGAAAAAGTATTTCACTCAATTTTACATTCCAAATATTGGCACCGGATAACCACACTGACGTCATTCTGTTGTGTCATGTTTTACCAGCCGGCAAACTAAATCCAAACCGTAACCCAACTAGTGATACATACTATGACGATAACCACGATAAAGTTGTCTCTCAAATCAAGGTTTGTCTATTACCTAAAGTATGCCATCATACAAAGTCTTGTTAATGGGCACTGGGCCATATTTTGCAACGGTCCTGGTGGTTTGCTTCTCTTCTGATTCGAAAAGTTAATTTGGGTATTACTAAAAGTTAATTGGCTTTCGAAGTTAATTTGGGATTAAAGTATTTTTGTTTACAGGTTTCCAATGATGGCCTTGATATTTTGAGTTGGGCTATAACGTGGAATAACCTGCGTACACTAACTCGTCGAAAGAAGTTTCTACGTATTGTTGAATTCGCTATTTTAAAACAAGGCAATAAGTTTTTACATCCGATTACGTTTAGAAATTCCTTGTTAGAGACTTGTTAGAAATTCAACCGCCCTCAATTAACTACTGAAAAAACATCTCAATGTTTAGTAAGAAAATTGGTCGCTAAGATTGGATCCATTGTTGTTGAAATTACACTATTCTTCATTTTAACATTCCTCAGCACACAAGATAACTGTGCCACGCGCTAAGAACAAGATTTTGACGATAAAGTTGAAGGGAACGAAAGACTAACCACCAACTTAAGTTGCAAATAGTCGATAGCTTGTCTTCGCCTGTTTTTGTTTCAATACAGATTTGTCTGGATCGCCTGTTCCAAGACTTGAGATGAATTTACGTCTGTTTCAAAATTTGTTTCATCTTTAAACCTGCCCAAGAGGATTACTCTATAGTTCAATCCTTCAAAATATACATTTCAATCTAGACTGATCTCCGCTATTGTGTTACATGAACACTGCGTGTTGTGTACACCTTTGCTTGGCTTGTACTGTTATCAACAATCTGCTCTCTGCACAGATGTATTAATAAAAAAAAAACCTTCGGAAATATGTAAAGATTAAACCTATTTGCGGTCCATCTAATTTTATTTAAGTTTTTCAATTTCAATCCGACATACAAAGCGTTCTTGTGTTTGACGTGTTTTTCGTTTCAAACTTTCTCTGTTGTGTAATGCGCAAAATTCGCCTTTATGCAAATAGTACTTTTTATTGTTGTCTGTCGTACGAAGTCCTCTCGTACTTCAAGTTTGACCGACAGTTTGAGTCTTGCGGCCATTCTATGCATTCCATGTGCCTCGCCAGACTCAATACAGACATACCGTACGCAGTGATGCCATTAGAAATGTATTCATATCTACTGTATATTTGAAGGCCCTATTTCGCTGAAAAACATTGATTCCGTTCCGCAGCATTTTTGTTTGCTTGACATGCTAATGATGAATCAAAAGCTAAGCTATATTAATTTAGCCAATGCTGATGCTGTCACCTTTTTGTTACGAGGGAATTGTAACGGCATCGCTTCAGCCCCCACTCTTCTTGGTCACGACGGTTTCCCGTTTTTTGTCGGAGTGCAGCATCTTTTTAAAATTGAATCGAGGTCACATACATCACATCGTTGATCTAATGCCTCTTTACTGCGTTTACTCAATGACTCATTCACGCAGGGACATTTTCCCAAGAGTGCGATGACAAAATTAACGAGCGATTTTGTATGCTAACGACTTCTGGTTTTCTAGTCTCTAGTGTTTTGCATTGGTTGATTAAAACAACGGCTTGTAATTTGAATTGAATAGGCCTACAGAAGGCGTGGGTCTTTTGAGAACAACAATAGTGCACTGGAATAATGCCGTAAAGACACAGTGTTGCAGACTGAACCACGAACTGAACTAACTGAATCTCAATTCACGTTTGTTCTGCCACGTCACAACCGTCATATGTAGAATCAATTCGTTCTTCTTGATCTTCTGATTGGCTGTTAATTACAGTACATTTTATACGATAATCTTAGTTTAGGTGTTGTGCTACCTGCACGCAATTCTCTTGATTGTTTTGCCAGTTATAAATTACGGTCCATTTGTTTGGCTCATTGTGCGCGGCATGTCATTGTTTCGTTTGACAGTAGGTTGTCATAGCATATCTGTAGTTATGCCTCTGCTTACGTGTTCCTTTGCATTGTAATAATTTTAATGTCTGCACTTACAATGGTACAGGTTTGTTGCCGTCGTACAAATTAACGTAATACTGCTGCTAAAAGTTTGCCATCGTTCGTATTCGTTGTAGTACCAGTGAGGTCCGTGCATTGCTCTGTATGACGCTGTACTGCACGATATCGTCGTTCCAACTGATTTTACTTTTATTTTCACAGCTCTGTTAATAAACGAAACTGTATCGATTACTCCTGTTGATAACACAGCGAACGCTGTAAAAGAAATGGATGATGGTGACCTCAAAGTAACATTGACAAATGATACTATCATCAAAGAGGGTAACCTTTTGTTTAAGAAAGGCCTTCTGGGCAAGTGGATGGAAGTGGATTGTAAATTAATGAGAGATCAGTATTCTGTTTGTTGCTGTAACGACGAAGACAAACTAGCATTCACACCGGCAGACAGTTGGGTATCATCGCGCTGGAACGAAAAGACTGGCCTGTTTGTATTAAATGCAAAGGGGAAATCATCATGCAAACTGTTTTTATTTGAAACGAAATCAGAAGACAATTTGAGACAATGGCTGGAAGGGTTCACCAAAGCAGGGTGGAAGCTATCTTGCAGTAACGATAGCATTGCTGATTTACCACACACACCTGTTAGCAATGAATTAGATGGCAATCAACGTTTATTAACTACCAATGACAGTAACAGTAATCTATCCAATACAACGGAACAAGCATCCGAAAAGTCATTAGAAGAAGGCGGTGACCATTTGCCATCCACCAAAGTCGTTGACACCCAACTAGACGAGAGTAAGACCGCATCTGCAAATGAATTTGATACTAATCTAACATCAAATCGGTTGTCGTCGCAAGTGGAAACAAAGAGTATCTCTTCAATTGACGACGATGACGACGAGCTAACAGAGAAAACGAACGCCGCAACGTTTGTACATCAACTGTCAATCAGTCACCATCACACGATCGAACCCCTTAGGGTTGAGATTTCCCACGATCACGTTGAGAGTGGCTATTGCTCTAAAGAAAGTCTGTCACCTGACGTTGAGAAAGGCTTCTTCAAAGCTGACCTCCCATTGCAACGGAGAAAAGACAGTGTCGATGAAGAGAACAACAGATCGACAAACGACGTGAAAGGGCAACACGAACAATCAGAGGTAACAAACTAAGTCACGTGAGAAACCCATCTGATCAAGCTTTCCATTTAATCCAAATGCCATTTAACATTTTGATCTCCTTAATCCTTTTGTAGAATCTTGATCACGTGGATAAACGAGAATATTCCTTTCACAGACAATTGACAAAAGGTGAGCAGAACATAGCAAATTTATTCTGGTCCGTCATTCTGTAATGACAAAGCTCCGTAATTTCGGTGATATGACTTTCTAACGCAGTATTATTGATAAATGTAGGGCATGGCTCCGGTCGGGACTACGACACAAGATCGCTGCAGTTGCTATCCGATGATTTCGATCCGGATTCAGCCTCGCAATCGAATGCAGACCAAACACGATCGGAAAAGAGACCAACTGTCGGTCACCTCTTCTCACAGCTCAAGTATAGATTTGCACCGAATAAGCGCATCAAAGGTAAGTACGGCTATGTTTGATAAATCTCGCCTGACCTTGGTTGACCGACAGCAATGATTCACCGGCGAATGACCAGTGCGTTTGACCCTGAGCTCATGCATGATGTCATACCACACATTCCATGTTCTATTTATTATTCATTAACATTATTGAATGAATTCGCTATGATTTATTGTGAACTGCTCTTTAGATCTAATAAAGAATGTCTACATTGTGTTACAGTCAATGACCTTTCTGTATAGGTTTAGTCCTTCGTAATGCTGCGTAGATCTCGCATTGAATGGTTCACACAGACCGTTCCACTTGGTTACATCACTCGCCTTTGGTTTTGTAGTGAGAACAGAACAGTTTCTTGAATCTTACATCACTGCATCTGATGCCATCACGTTTCTTCCGATGTAATTATCACATCTAGTTTAACTATCATCATTCTATATGTACCAATGCTTTAGTACGTTGGTGTACGTGTTGAAGATTTATGCTGCTCTATTCTATAAAGAAGACAATAGTTAAGGTTTTGTTGTTTGGGATGTTAACTCTGCATTTCAAGCGTCATTCATCTCGTATAGATATAGCACGATGTGTTCGTTGATAAGTTTTCATCTTTGATCTACCAACGCTGTCAAGACTCTGTTCTTTTGGTGCAATCGTTGAATTTTATATCAATCTGCACCCTTCAACTTTGATTCAATTTACTTTGAATGTTTTGCAGCTCGTAAAGTTGGACGACGAGGGACGTTTGGTGGCCATTTGCTATGCAACCAGAAGGGAACATGGAAGACAATGTGGTTCTATTTACAAGATAGAATATTGTATGCATTTCGGGATATCGGATTGAAACCAGCTCTGATGAAGATTAATCTTGAAGATAGTCAATTGTTTTGTTTTGCTGGAAAAGAGATTAAGGATCTCGGAATTTTCAAGGTATGTCAATGACAGTGTATTGGTGCCATATTGTCATTGGCGTGATTGTTTCACGATGATTTTAAATAATTGATTGAAGAGAAAAGTCTCAAGCGAAGTCAGATTAATGTGGTTGATACATTGAAGGAGCCTTTTCACTTGTACATACAAGTTATGCCGTCGCTCACAAATTTAAGTTTTGAAACCGTTTGTTATTCATTTAAATCGTGTAATTGTATGATAATTCAATTTGTTTTCAATCAGATTTTGAGCGCCGATGTTGATCTGACATTCGCTGCATGGTCGCAGGCTGATTACAAAGACTGGATGATTGCCTTCGATGATTGTTTTCTATCAAAGAAATGTATAGGTGAGTCTTGCGCGTGTAATCAATCTGACTCAATAAGATGGTTGAGATGATGTTAGAGACAGATAATGATTGGCTGCATGTGACGTAATCTTATACGTACCAGATATATTACCTCTTATGAAGTGTAGTACCGGTCCAACAATACGTTGAGTTTATCTCGCTCTGATCATTATTTCTACAAACCAATCTACAGATAACATCACCACAAGAGAGGCAGATGCTATCTCGCCCTCTTTAGAATCGGAGATCGACGCCGATCACGACGATGATTTATTTGCTGATTCTGTTATACCATACGAACAAGCTGAAGAGTTGGAAATGGAGCAGAGCGCTGCTGCAACAGATACAACCACTTCGCGGGTACGTAATTGCCTGAGGCGCAGACTATCATCATCTGATACTGAGCCCATAATAGTATTAATCGTAGTATTGCATAGTAATCTCTCAGGACATTTTCGGTTTACCTGCCTGCGGGCTTCTAATAATGTTCGTACAAACGAAGTCATACCGACGACTGTTCCAACTCAAAACTTTTGAAATCAGTGAACCTGGCTGTGAGGCTAACCGCGACCACGAGGCAATGTACATAAGCATTTTCTGTTTTTATAGACATCAAGTGAAACGACCGATCCGTTGGCGTTAGCAACGGCCCGCTCAAGTGTCGATAGTAGTAACGATGGAGATGAATCAGGACTGGAATCTAGTGGTGCAGCATGGGAGTTGCGATTTACTGGTCAATGTGCAAACAAGGTTGGTATCATTAGCTACCATTTGTTATTGGTCCCCCAACCGGCCGTTTCATGGCTGTTTTAGCGTAGTCAAGGATGGGCATTCTGCTTACGTTTATGGTCAAGTCAGCACCTGCATGCGAGGGTTATCAGATGCAAAGCCACCGCTTTAATTGAACAAATTCTACTGTACAAATTGAACATTCTTTTGAAATTCGATGATGATAATGCTTCAGATGATAATCGCCTAACAATGCATGTTTATTGTAGATGCTCTAAGCGATAAGATTTTTGATTTCAAACTGATGCAAGCCTTGAGTTGAACCCGCCTCGTGTCATTGTGTGTTTACTAATATTTTGTGTTCTTCAACAACAGACGAATGAAAGCAATGCAATGAATGGCAATCAAATCGATGAACGTGATCAATCAGAAAGCGCCGTGGCTAATCACTTAGAATCAAAAATGCCATTAGAAGAGGAGCGAATCCACTCTAATAAGAATACTAGCTATGATGAAGCGTTATCAACCAGATCCAACTCTGTCCCAAATCGCAACGAACTCACCCGCCCTACATTACAACAACGGCACCGGAATTCTTTACTCGCAGAAATGCTTCGGTCACAAGCAGTGCTTGACAAGAGAACTAATCCATCGCAAATCTATTCGAGATCTCAGTCGTTCATTGCTACCAGACCGAGGCCAACGCCACCCACCAAAAGCGTGGATCTTGCCCTTCACGATCGTTTCTCTTCTCTCGATAGCAACGACAGCACACAGAGTTGGGATGTGCTCGTTTCATCTAATCAAAAGGATGAGAAAGATGGCAGAGCCGAGACGAAATGCTCGGCTTATTCCGAAGACTCAGACGATATCCTTACCCCGTCGTTACTCGGGGCCCAATCCCCCGATTTAGAAAGAGTCACAAGATCTGATTTACTATTACGTAAGCATCGTAATTCCTTGCGTTTGGAGCGTGATTTAATATCAAAGCGACTGTTTACAATACGGGACAAGATCAAGCACAATCACAAGGGTCAGCCCACTGAGCCCTTGCACGAGGTCATGAACAGTGGTAATGCCGTGAATGTGCTCGAGGATCGACTCAAACAAATCGACACCCAACTGGATACAATAGATGTGAAACTGGTCCAAGATGGCACACACACACTTCCTACAGCTTCGAAGACCAAAGAGAAGCGTCAGAAGTTTGCTAGAAGACACACCACGGCGCATTTATTCTCAAAGCTTCGTCAGCCGCTCAAAGGAGAATCGAAACGACAATCAACGAAGAAAAACGGTGGGGTTGAAATAATTCCGAAATCGGATTTTGTCAATGGTCCATCGGATCTCACTCGTCAACGATCGCTATCCGACAATCACTACATGACAGGATCAATATTACCACATAGAAACAAATCACGACTGTCAATTGGCAGCGACGAGCCACTGGAACGAAGCAGTGTTTCATCCATTGAAAGTGGCACGCCACAAAACCCTACACCGACTGAAGAATTAGACCGATTGTCCTTCAGCACTCAGGGGACATTAGAAGGAAGTCCACGGAATCGCAGATCATCAAGTGTTTCAACCACGCTCTCCTTTTTGCAATGGAAAGAGCAGTCGAATATGCCCCCTCTCACTGACGCAATGGAGAAAATAGAGGTATGATTCCGTTGATTCGACCTTCTCTTTCTTGCCACAGCAAATTTAACTTCACGGCAGTATATAATTTTGCTAGGCTCTGTCAAAATTAAAGAGATCAAATAGTCGGAAGCAATGATACACAAAGGTGAAGAAACTACCCTCCAGTTCTTTTCTAATTTTATTATCCTTTGATTGTTTTCAGGACTTTGAGAACTTTTCTGCCTTGGTGTCAGCTCAGCTCAACGGTGCTAAGTTCATGTATTATAGCGATGTCTAGTTGTGATGTAAATAATAAATTGAGAGCAAGACAAAGGGTATATCCCTACCACACATACTAACAACATCCAAATAACCATTCGTTGCATATAATTGCTCAATTCAAACCAACCGAAATCAAGACACTAACCGATAATTACATATTTATCATTGCCATGTAAATCACACCATCTTCATGAGAAATTTATTAATTTTATTTGTAAACAGAATATATATATAGATATAAATGTATATCTAAAGAATCCTATAAAATCAAAGTATAAATTAACAAAAATAATTTACTTCTACTTCTGTTTTATTCCACTGACACTACCACTGAGGCTATCGTTTAAGCGATGTAATATTTCTTTTATTTTGGTAAGCATCGGATTCTCAAGCGACTCAAACTTCTCGTTTGATTACCGAATCATTGCCAAAATAGTGCTTCAGACTCCGATTCTAAAAGGCTGACTTTTTATCATCTATTAATATAGATTTGAGCTTATCTTCGGCCTTTGGTTGAATGTTTGAAACTTATGCTGCAGCGAAAACTTGTTGCACTGGTACAAAAGCAGCTTAGTACCTTATAGGCAGTTTTTTTTGCTTTAACTTACAGTGAAACGCCACCATCTACGATGCCATCAACTGGGTTCAAGTTGAGTGTTTCGAACGCCTATCACATGTTTTGTATGCAAAAATAGAAGAGTTACGACTTACGATATTGATTAGAAATTGCCAACAAGGAAGTGTTTTTACCTTCTTCAGATCATTTTCTTTTATTATGCAATTGTAAGACTCGAACCTATTGCTGCATACCCTCATGTTAACGCTTAAGATGCTATGAGACACACGGAAGGGAATGAAATCAGCCGCCTGCGGTTCGTGATTTCTGATGCCTCTTTTTAGTCTAATCGCGCATCTTTCTTTTTTGGATAAGCGTATGCACCACGGCTTTTGGTTTATAATTGCTTAGAATCAAGTTGCTTATGTTACTACTGTCCCCAATAAGAGTAACGCATCGAGGAACACCAACTGACGTAAGCATAGCAACGTAATATTTCTTACAAAAACTTATTTTTCTGTATAAACATGAACGATTGAATATAAATAAGTTGTACAAACATAATATGTCTATTTAAAGTGTTTTCAATTGAAGCTATTGTCAAGTTGATTTTGTAGCAGATTTTCTTAGGAGGTACAACGGACGTTGGAAGCCTATGAACAAGGAAAATTGACATTGAATATAAAAATAAACTGAGAAACAAAACGTGCAGTCAAGGGCTGAGCCAAACAAAATGAAATGAAATCTCTGTTTTGTCGGATACTTGATGAAAAGTTCGGTGCGTATTCCTAATGTAATACCTGGCTCTGTAAAACTACCTGTCTATAACGACCACAATGTCGTTGGACTTTTCTAGAGGAAATCTCAAAACATTTTTTAGAATTAATTCATGTGGACATTTCTGTAGATTGAAAAGAGATACTGTGAGTAGAAGGCAAAAGTTAAGGGGTGGCATTTTTTGGTTTGTAACTTTCAATGCCTCAATGCAGTCTTGACTGTGCAAGTGAGCGGATGACAGAAGCAGCAAAAGCTTAAATAAATTGCATCTTATAACAACGTCCCAATGATGCCTCAAAGTGTGGGTGCCAACTCTTGTGAATAAACAAAAGAAATCAATAAGAAAGGATGTAATAATTACCTTTTGATTTGTTATGTGGTGTTGTAAGAATTTCAGATGAAACAAAACCAATTTCAACCGACAGTAGATATTTGATAAATTGATCCGGTTTGAAACGAATTGATTCAAAATTTCTCCTGATATCTGGCTGCAATTGAATAAAGTGTACTTTCATTTTTAAAAACTTGACATGTTTCAGGTCAACACTAAAACACACTGTCTTCTTATTATGGTTTGGTTAAATGTGTTGAACAACCAATATAGTTGTAAATCTTCAAATACATAGAAAACACAGTACACTTAGACAATGAGAGTCATCTTTTATTGAGAGCGTTCTCTGATAGATCATAGACACAACTAGCTTCTGCCCTGTAAAATCGAATAAATTGCACACATAGAAGACATGGGAACAAATAATACTGTATACATAGTACTGTGGATACACTGGCCAGAAACACAATCGATAACCCCTATTACAAAACACTTTGATTGAAAAATTAAATACATTTACACAATACAAACTCAATGGTCATATTCAACCAGAGATTATTTCACATGCTAGGTATCAAAATGCAGAAGGTGTTTCAATCGCAAACATACCCATTGCAGATGAAAAAGTTATAGAGCAATACTTACTGTTAGATTCTTCTTCTTTTTGTAGGACTTGAATGGCTGCGGTTCAAGAATTAGCTTTCCATTAGGTCTGAGTTGTTTGAACATTTTTTTAAACATCCGTTTCAGTCCTTCATCACCCCAATTTAAATGAATCCATTTTGTAACGCTAAGACATGTAATTACATCATACATCTCGCCAGCTGAAGATGATAGATCTTCATTGGTAACTGGCACGTAATTCTCCTGTAATATCAACAGCATAACAAATGAATTATTATTATTATTATTATTATTATTATTATTATTATTATTATTATTATTATTATTATTATTATTATTATTATT
>JANVCG010110980.1:0-14184 GCA_025505365.1 Haliclystus inabai
GTGAAGGATGTCATCTTGTTGGCTACTTTTCCAAGGTAATACCGATCAAGCAGTGCAAGTCTTGAACGTAGCCAAACGTTATCCATATAATTACCTAACCTATTCTGTAACTATTACAGGTACAATGCAATTGATTAATCTTATCACTTAAATGCCACTTAAATTTTCAGATAGTTACCGTTTCATTGTTTATGTATGATGAGGAGGAAAAGAGGAGTTGATTGAAGGCCATGTTTTGTCTTATACTGTTTTGTTATTCTTCCTATTAATTTCTGGGTTGATATGATTAATCAAAACCACCCTTGTCGTGACTTGTTGAATTGTCTGCTCTAGTCAGTAATCATTTCACACAAGTTTCTAATTAATGGTAATTGTGCTTGAAGGGTAACTGCCAACGACTGCTAGACTGGGGTGTTCAATATGTCATCTGAGTACATCACTCGAAAAATTTCAAGCAATCCTAAAATGATACCCCAAGACTGTATTTTAATCCGGGAAATGATGAATCTAAACTGTGTTAATTATCAACGATATTGAAAAAACTACCCTGTACCATATCTATCTCTCAAATTTTAAAATGTTAACCCCTAAATATTATCTCAGACTCTAAAATCAATCCTTCAACATGGTAACACCCTGTAGGTCGATATTTGGAAGTTACCCCTCCCCCTCTCTGGTAATTTTCATGTACAAGTAACTTTAAAGGGATCAGTTCCACACTCAATAGTAAATTTTGTTGTGAGATGGATCAAATTTCGAAATTATTTTGCAAAATTTTGAAGTTAATAAGCTGTATGTTAATATTGGATTGTAAAAATGGCCAGACCTAATCAAAACTGTAGATTTGATTTTTGCTTTTTGGTATATCTGTTGTCTTAGATTTATGATTGACTGATATGTGACGTATTCATTTCAGTTTGGATCATTTGACTGGTGACTCAAATTATTTATTTTCTTCATTACAGGAAAAAGAGTCACCAGATGGTAATAATGTCGCGTGCATCCTAACACTTCCACCTTATCAGCGTAAAGGCTATGGGAAATTTTTAATTGCATTTAGTAAGTGTAGTCTTAATATTTTAATGATCTCAAATCGTCTGCATAAGATCATTTGTCATAGCTCCCTTTTATCATCAAAAAGTCAATATCCAGTTAACTATCTGATATGGAATCAAATATCAATCCTATCAGATATGTTATAAAATATATCCTATCTGGTCTTGTAGACAGGTTTCACTTTCAAAAAGGCCATAAATGAACTACACAGCGTATCGTTATTGTAATGTATAATTCTGCAGTCTGTTTCGTGACAAGTAGCTTTTATTTTCTGTACTGGAACATTTCAAAGTGAATACTTTGGTTTTTCAGAGATTTTCTATAAAATTAAGTGCAAATTGTGCTTTACATTGTTTGACTTTCTTGACACGTGTAGGTTATGAATTATCCAAGATTGAAGGCACTGTTGGGTCACCAGAAAAACCGTTATCTGACCTTGGTAAACTGAGTTATAGAAGCTATTGGTCTTGGGTCTTACTGGATATACTACGAATGGAAAGAGGCACACTGGCAATTAAGGACTTAAGGTAAGGTATTATGATCCGAACTGTGTTTTTACAAGAGTAAGGCCCATTCTGATACATCGTTTTGTTTGTCAATTGTAAGTCATTTGATACAATCTTGTGCCTATGTAAAACCGGGCTCAAGCTTTCAGAAAATGCGTGTCTATACACATTATTTCGTTAACAAAACATGAAAATTATATTCGATGGAAATGCATAACTCTTTGAGAAGAGGCTGTCTGGTGTATCTCATTCTTTCACAACTGCAGGTAACAGTTTACAGTTGCTCAATTTTTAGGACACCATAAGCCTCAAACGGTTTGAAAAATTCCATTATTCTAGGTTAGCCTTTGATGAAACTTTTTTTCTTTTAAGAACAATACTAGCGATGTGCAGTCCATAAAATGTTTTACATTATAATAATCAACGACTTTCAGTACGTATTAGCCCCGGGAGAGGGGATTTGGAGGTTTTGGAGATAAGGATGGGCCAATTTGAATTTCAAAACACTTCCTTGATTATTTTTCACTGACCAAGACCAATGCCCCAAATATTCCCCTAATAAAAATAAACAGTGTGTCCTCAAATAATGAAAATTCACACTGGTTTAATCTCAGATTTTTCAGTAGGCCTACTGCCTTCAATTATCTACAATTTGAACATTTTATCCTAAATATTTTCAAAATCTTAAAATATATACCCCAAATATTTTTTTTTAAATGTGAAAAGGTACAATTGGTACGTCCCCGTAGACCAACCATAAGGAGCATACCCTCCTGGGGTAGTAGTATTTTCTTATCACAGTATTGTTACCCGAATCGCTAACGACCAAATTTTGTTGTTTTGTTTCACGCTAGTGACATGACCAGTATTACACCAGAGGACATAATCAATACATTGCAAGCATTGAACATGGTCAAATATTGGAAAGGACAACATGTTATTTGCGTTACACCAAAACTCGTCGAAGAACATTTAAAAATGGCGCAATACAAGCGACCTCGATTAACTATTGACCCGGCTGCATTACGATGGGCACCACCGTACCGTCGTCCAAAACCGAAATTAAGATGAATCATAAACTTTATTGTTGAATTGCCAGCACGATGATGAACACTGATTTAATTCTTAGATCTAGCTAGCAGCAGTCCAGAAACCTGTATAGCTCGTGGTTGCTTTTTATTGTAATTACACACAAAAGACGGTTTACGTGGCATATACCAATTCACCGATTGGTAAACCGGACCACCAACTCTGCAATTCAGCGTTATGCTCGAATAGAATCTAATGAAATTCAAAATAAAATCTGTCATGTTGGTCATATAAATGTAGCGGTCTGAATGCTTTGCAAATAAAAAGTCTCGAAATCGAACGACCAACGTCTTGACGGCGGGCAATCTCTTTGAGACAGAGGGAGATGTCTAGGTCCACTGGCCAGTCTAGGTGTAGGCCTTAAACGCGTAAAATACTTGACATTATACAATAAAGGCTTGTTATCATTCAATGCAGTTGTGGAACTGTATGAAAATATAAAGCTGTAAGACTGTATTCTAATATGCCAATCTCGCTTTTATTTTTTGCAAGATACCCTCTTTGAGATAGTCGGAATTATCCCACTGCTTTTAGATGATACTTGTCAACACTGCCAATGAATCTGTTAACCCTAAGGAATATCTATTTGTAATAGGTTAATACCGTTAATTCTTTTTCTTCTTTTCTTTTCTACTATATTTAATAACAGACACAACCATGAAAGGCGAAAGTCTACACTGATTTTGTAGTGCTATTGTCTGGAGCTCGAATGTATATCTTCTACTTGTGTATCATTCCATTTCCTTGTCTGTACTACTCATTGTTTTATGAGTGAGTTAAAATTTCAATTCTTGGCATTTATTTTTCATGAAGTGAAACACGCTTGCAAATTCCGATAGTCTCAACGTCAAAGTTAGCTAAATTTTAGAAAGATTGAAAGACCGGTATTTTTGTCGTCAAGGTGCATTGGTGCAATTGTTTGACAGAATTTAACCGATAATTTATTGAAATATTTCAACTTTTGAAGAATAAATCATGCAACGTCTTTTCATAACAAGACTAAATTATTGACACTATAAATAATACGGCAATATATTTTGGAGATTATGTTTGCTTGCTGAAAGTTTTATTTTGATTTAAAAACTCTTTTCGAAGCAATCGAGCCTCTGTTCTCAATTTGAACTCAAATTTTCAGCAATCAGAGCCTAGAAGTTCAGAAAGCTGTCTTCGTATTAAAAAAATATTTTAAAGATTGATTAATAAAACAGAGACCTTATTCTTGTAGAAATTGTTCTGATTACGTAAATATATTTCCTCATCAAAATTCAATGTTTTGAGCTCTGTTATAATTTTCATCATGGTATGTACCTGCGTTTTAACCTGCAGCGACATTTTTCTATCGAAAGCAAACATTACTTTATCCTATAATAACAAAGTTACATTTTCACACAGACCAGAGAGAATATACTCAGCGTAGCATGATAAATGTTATTTGAATGCTGCTCTTTAAGTACGTCAATAAAAGTTCTGAAATTAGCGCCGTTGTTAGATTTTCTTGTTTTGCAATTGTTAGATTTCTCTATCAACTCTACAAACAAGTACGGATTAAGATTGAAGACTACGATTACAATTTCTTTAAAAACTGTATAAATGAATGAGGCAAACATAATTTACTCAGAGTTAACTACTCCTTTCGTGTGCATCAATTAGGTCGTCTCGTTGTAAACATGAAGCTGTCAAATAGTTTCATTTTGAGTGCGATGTTTATCATTGCTTTTTGCTTCAGTTTTCATGATTGCAATAGGCTTAGATTTCTCTCCCGACTGAAGGATATATTGAACGATGAAGGGTTAAAGAATAGCCTTGAAGGTAAGCTCATATACATAGCTGATCACAATATTTATAGCATCAGGAGAAATGATAAGTTAGTTTTTTTTTCATAATTTGTTACGAGCTACTATCGTTATTTAATTTAATAAATTTTATCGTTAATTATTATCTATAGAAATAAAGAAAATTTATGAGTATCACTTGCATTTCTTTTTTCCTTTTTCATGTCTTTTTTCAAGTTATCAAGTTCCAGTTTGTAAAAAATATTTCGCGCACGGCAATCTTTCCACTTCACTCCTTGCGCCAAACTCGTATTCATACAAAATTCTTACTTATTCTATCATTATTCGAAATATTAAAGAGGGTGAAGTATATTCCAACATTTCAGGTAACATTTTTCTGTATTTCCTAACAAGTAGCATACGTGCGTACAGAAGAAGCATAGATTTGGGGGTATTTTCGTAGTTTTCATAGGACATTTCATACAACCTTCCTTCGTCCAGCGCAGACATTGATACTAATATTATATGCGTGTGATTTAACCATCTTCTTTTCCTGGATACAATTGTTAGTATTTTGTTTTGGTAATTGGCATTCAGAATCCTGAAGTATATGGTGTAATTTTAAGATAAGAGTGTGGCTTTTGATGTTGAGTATGTTACCGTTAAAATGTAAGGCAGTACTGTGCCTTTTGGTATTTTGCGCGTTATGCCCTCAATATTTCCAATGCGACAAAAGAAAGACTTTCAAATTGCAACGAGAAGAATCTTCTTCCTTTAAATTTTGAGCAATATTGATTTGCTGAGCTGTTCGGGCAACATTGCTTATTTTCATGACATCAGAATCATGGAGTCAGGATTCGAAAACTCCAGTTAAAAAAATTAATTTTAGCAGAATTCTATAGATAGCTCATGCTATTAGTATACAGAACTCTAGTTTTAATTTATTATATGAAGACTAAATTCTTGATTAAAAGATTCGCATCGTTTAAAGATTAGGATTATGGCTGTGCAATGCTGAATCTATTCCATTTCTTTTCTGTGCCCCACTGGCGTACTACAATAGATTACATCACCGGACGGGACCTCTTTTCTCGTGCTTTTGCTAATGACATAACCAACTTGTTAAGTACCCTTGACGCTCTGAATAGCTTTTTCAGTTGCTATATATAGTTAGTGGCATTTTGACCAATAAGATGCATGATTGTAGATGGTATTCACTTACTAGAAGATTTTGGATAATTTAGCAACGTTAGCCTGAATGATGCCAATTGCTTATAATATCATCCTTGAAAGATTAATCTTCTCTCCATGTTAATACCTATTATATTCTTGAAAGATGATGATTAATAATAGACTATTAATAGTAATGATAATAGTTCCTTTCTTGTTACAGATTTTTCAGATGACGCCGACGCTCAATCAAGTGGTTGGGGCCAATGGTCATCTTACTCGCCATGTGACCATCAATGCAGGAAAACGAGGCATGCTTATTGCACAGATCAAAGGGTGAATTGTATTGGAGGTGACGCTTATGGAGTCAAAACTGAAACAACAAAATGTTCTTACCCAGAATGTCATGGTGAGCTATACCCCCACATTTTCTTTTTCTTCATGAGTTACATCTCACATAGCAGCATGAGCTATACTGAAGCGGATTACAGTAGTACTATCATCGAAGAAATTCCAAGGATGCATTCGAAAAGAAACGAAATGTTTTCCTTTTGAGACTTTCTACTCAATGACGATGTATATACAGCTGCAGAGTATGTTGTTGATAGATCAATAGAGTATGCTGTTGATCATTTTGAATGCTAAACTAGAGTGCCATTAAAAGTAAAGAATGTAGTGATGTATATGTAAATATACTACACTTCATGTAAGCAGCCGTGCCTATAATGATATTTAATATTTTTAAAAATGCTATTTTTTAATTGAACTTGTATATGAAAGATACCTCCCTACAGCGGTTATTATCCCTCAATCCTATATAATTGATGGGCGTTAGAAACAGGCTTCAACACAGTACCACAAAATTTACTATCATGTCATGGTTAACATTGTGAAATGACAGTGAGTTGCGTTGTTAAGTCGGCTCAGAATGATCAATTTAGTACTTTGAAAATGTTTGAGCATAATGCGTTTGATTCCAGTACAAGAGTATTGTATCTCATCACCCAACAGATTCTCTTGAGCTTTGCTCAAGTAATGTCTTGATAAGGGTAACAACCTTTCAAAAGTATAGACTCATGTGCGTTCAAATGGAAATATATATTAAAATTACCTTTGATATTTTGGGAAAGATGCAATACATAATATCATTTTTCAAACAAAATATTTCCATGATGTACTTTACTCAAATTACTAAAATTATCGGAAAAAGTAAATTTATATTAATATCATACCCAAACTATTTTTTTCAAAAATCTGAAACATTCATCGACCGATATTCAAATTAAGTTCCTATCTGGGTTCAAAATGCACAATCGTTGCGCTACTTTTGTAAAACCTTTTTCTAAATCTTGTATCAATTTTGTATCTGTTTTCTATATCAGCTCCTGTAAATGGTCTCTGGGGGGCGTGGTCGCAATGGACATCATGCTCTACAGCAACTTGCGAACAAAGAACAGTAACACGAAGACGCAAATGTAATAATCCTGTCCCAGCTCGTGGTGGATTAAATTGTCATGGTGCAAGCGAAGACAGAAAATCATGCATTGTATCAGGTTGTGCAAATGGTAAGGCAATATTTTAACAATGATTGAAACAGGTTATGCATTAGGACCCTAAGTGACAAGATTTCAAATCTTGATTTAATTCATTGAATTTAAATCTTCTTCTTTGGTTGTTGCGAAATTCATGTTAATGGAATGATACGGTTACAATTTATCAGACTGTAAAAAAAAACATTTTCAAGGCTCTTGTGACGGAAAAGACGAAGTTTAAATCGCTGTGGTTACATTTAGCCTCCAGGCTCATTTTTAGAATGAAGAAAAATGTTCTCAACGTTGTGACTGATTGCCATTTAAGAATGTTGACGAATCTATTGGAACTTTTACCCTATTGCATGGTTTAACCCCCCCCCTTGAATCACACCCATCGACTCTTTTGGGTGTAGTCATACGATAGTTGTTCCATATGATCAATCATGTTCTGTATTCTGAATTGAACAGTGTATTACAAATCCGCTTTAATAACCATGTCTGCAATGCCTGCGATGTTCAACTACAGGCTTGCTCCTTGAGAGGAAGGGCTCCAGTTTGTGTTGTTCTCATCTATATACCGTCTCTTTGATATTTTTGTCTTGCCATTGCTTTATGCATTCGGTTAAAATACGACGCAATATGTTTATATTTGATTCTATATCTCCGTTTGATAGAAAAATACAGCTGCTCGTTTGAGATTGACCTTTGTGAATGGAATCTGGAGGTAAGAGACCACTCTGGCTGGTATAGAAATGTTGGTCCAACAAGAAGTGGAGGTACAGGTCCTCATGGCGATCACACAACTGGGTCAGGTCAGTATTCTATCTTGTGAAGCAATTGATTACAATGTCTTGTACAAACACTTGATATGTATTTTAAAATTAGGAACAACATTTTTTTGACAAATTATATTGTCGACGAATACGATCGATGGTAAAACATAGGTATGTGCGGCTAGCTAGCCTGGGTTGCTTTGCCATAGCGAGTGGCTAAAGTGCGATCTCAATCCGGAGTGTTGGGTTGAATTACTTGCAAGAGTTCTTTTGGTTGATGTTAGGAAAGATAGAGAAACGAGAAATTCGGCTTAAAAGTGTTCTTCAGGCTACCCCATCTTTATTTTACCCACTAAGGATTAATAGCCATGTTTGTTCGAATGACGAATAAGATGTAAGATTAAATGGGGCTACAGCGTATCTCCATGCCTCTATTTTCAAATTATTCTATCATTAATTGAATCTATTTTGATTGATTACTATTGTCCTGGCTGAGATCGCTTGATGGCTATAACCTCGTGAAACGTACAGCCACTTCTCTTGAGATATAAACATATATAAAACGGTATAGGTGGTTTTAAACGGGCGCTGCATTCAAAATTAATAACTAATTTTGTAGTCCAAAACAAAACATCGACTTTGAAATTGGCTTACTGGCATATATGCCTCCAATTTTTTTTATTAAGGGGTAATGATTTTGCAGAGCAAGTTGTTTTTTCTCATCATAGCGCTTTAATGCCTTCTTACCCCATATTTTTGCAGGCTATTACGTTTATTATGAGGCTTCAAGCCCCGCCCAAATCGATCAACCAAGATATCTGTATAGTAACACCTTACCAGCTAGCACTGGATCCCGTTGCTTGAAGTTCTGGTACAATATGCATGGCATATCTATGGGAACGTTGAAGGTACGAATCTGGAATATGGAAGCAGATACAACAAAAACATTGAAAACTATATCAGGCAATCATGGTATAGATTGGAAGTTTCACGAAGAGACATTGGATGCTACATTCAACCAACGGGTAAATATTAAAACTGATTGGTTAATATTTTCAATATAAAGCGTCGAATTTTAGAAATTAGCGAAACATCAGCGGGGTTTCGAACAAATTGGTACAGCCCATCCCCAAAAGTCTTACGTGCTCTTACTTGATTGGTAAAATGGAAAATATACGTCAGTCAAACGAATAAGTCAACGAAAACGTAAGCGATTCGACGAAGGGGAAGCAAAAGCCAGTACAGTTAAATGCTGACTAAAGCTGATAGTTTGTGTTGATTCCTCGATTGTGAAACAAAAGTTAAAATGTATAAAACGACGAGTAGCCTTTGTATATCGTTGTGATAAACACAGCTTAATTGTTGACACATTTTCCAGGAAGTTTCGTTGTTATCAGTCGGACAAACAAATAGATTCAGGTCATTTCATGAAAATTAATTTCACTTTAATTAACCCAGTATATATCATCGAAAGTTTAATAACAAGCACTGCAGTAATTGCCATACCCGGTCAATGCTAAGACTGAATCTTTGACACCAACACATTATATTTTGGTAGAAATGTAGGCACATGATGTATACTTATGTGGAATAAATATTGTGAATGTGAGACTTATGTCGTGATCGTAGCACATAATTTGCAATTAGCTGATAAACAATTAGAGATCGACGTAAAATAGTATGCAGTAAAAGTTTTATATTTTATTTTAGCTAAGAATGAAATGGATTTCACCGATTTTCGCTACTATACTATATAGTTAGCCTCATTAGTTTCACTAGAAGTATACATGTTGTAACGCCATGACATTAACTTTTTTCCAGATCTTGTTTGAGGCAATTCGAGGTGACGACTACAGAAGTGATATTGCAATCGATGATATTAGAGTTACAGATAGTGCATGTTGAGCAATAAGAGATTAAAATCAAAAATGCAAACGAGTAATTTTGTTTGATAAAAGTGTGTTTGATGGCCTCGAGTATAAGATGGAAGATTTTATATCTATCCACTCCCGTGTTATCTAGTTTTTTTTAGTACTTTATAGAAACCGCATCAGGGTCATTTTTGTTGAATTGACACTGTAATTTTGTCTTAAAATTCTGTGATTTGGTGTTTTATTTATTAATGCTGTGAGCAATACTTAATTACATTCATCCAACTTAGATTAAAAGTTGTTTTTTCCATCATCATCAATTTCGTATTTGAATGGGTATGCTACAAATCAATTTTATGCATTAACTATATCCAGAAAATGTAGCATATCAGTCCGAAACAATTAGAACTGTTTAGAGTCGACTGTGATGATTTGTTTTCACTTCAATCGTAGCCACCACAAACCTATATTAGCATAAAAACATGAGTTCACTTGAATCAATGTGGGTACATCTTTAGCATGATTATTTGTCATTTAATAATTGAAATCGATACCATCCGAAGCCTTGATTCATTTCTTCTCATTCGTTACAATATTTCTTCTGTCTTTCGTTTTCTTGTGTGCAATAGAACTGACCCACGTTCTCCGTATGTCATACATTGATCCGATTGAGAACAACGATACTCTGTTAAAAGAATTTTTCAACCATAAAAGTACACCAAACACTATTTCAATAAATTATATTAGTCACATAAAAGCTTGACGCTTATAACGCCATAACCACCATTTCCGGCACAGCTATGCCCAATGTAGCAATTTATTTTAGTGTCTTTTGACGCACACTTTTCTCCAACATTTCCCACTGTAATAAAGTGACTGCATCTAAGCAGTACGTG
This sequence comes from Haliclystus inabai, assembly GCA_025505365.1. Taxonomy (NCBI): domain Eukaryota; kingdom Metazoa; phylum Cnidaria; class Staurozoa; order Stauromedusae; family Haliclystidae; genus Haliclystus; species Haliclystus inabai. Next base: position 10,666 of record JANVCG010110980.1, read on the forward strand.
ATGAATAATATCTGTAAGAGGAATATAAGTTAGTACCATTTTTTGTGCTTCGAAGATTCCACGATTTACAAAAAGCTATAGGACTAGTATAGCATTAGAGTTTAAATTGGTTTGGTATACTGTATACCATGGGTGGGAAGCTTTCAAATCACTATCCTGAAAAATTGTCTTCTTTTGAATAGCCTCTGTAAGATAATAACAATTGCAACAACATGAAATACCTGCCATGACTATTTACAGTACATTTGTTCCTCGATATCAATTTTATAAGTCCAAACCTTCATCGTGTATTTATCGAAAAAGACCTTCTATGACTCACGGATTACTTTTAAAAAAAACGCATATAGAAAGCTATTAACATCAGGGGACCGAACGACGATAATGCATAAAGTATCAATATTACATTGTTTTGAGATCATGGAGCAGTTGAACGTCAATGTCACTTACAATATTGTAATATAATGAAACACGTTGCATTGTATTTAAAGTGTAATTTATCCATACAAATATTTTCTACGAGAAATGTAACTACTGTGATATCGGGTGTGATATTCTTGAGATGACGTTGAAACGTGTGAATATACCAAATGAAAGCGTATGGCTATTGAATCAAAAGTTTCAAACATTTCCGCTCTCTTTGAAATTAGTCTCTCTATGAAGAATTTATACTGACGATTGGTAGTTTCGGGGTGATTGAAACTGATGTAAAATCACGCAAACACTTGAGCAGCATGTATAACCATTTACGATAGCCCTTTTCGTAACGATGAATTGTAAGTGAATTAATGCTAAGGATAATGAAATGAAGGGAAAAGAAGGAGGCTAGGTCTTACTGGAAATATTAATGAGTAGAGTCTTGCAAATTGAAAGCAACGACGTTTACAAAGTGTAAACTCTTAAGCAATTTTTCCTGAATTTAATTCATCTGTAGTGTTTTATCGAAAGTTAAGGAAATGCCACAAGAAGCTACATCACGCATTAAGGTCAAATCAGATGACTTTTTTGATACCCTCGATCTTAAAACCGATATCGTGAAGTCTTATTTTCAACGTGCACATGTTGTTTGCGACCGACTTTACCACGTTAGTAAATATTTGTTATGTAAACATACTAACAATTATTTTGTGTGTAAGCTGTTAATGTATCTCAAGGAAATTTGCTCAGATTAAGCTCTAATGAGTTTTAAAATTGTAAATAGCATTTTTGCAATGTTGTATAGACCCTGCTTGAGCAAAACCCTGGACTTGTAATGTAGCGAGAATTGAGCAAGCAAATAGTTTCACAAACAGAATCTCCCGCATTTCAATCACGTAGTTCACACGCCGGCATTCTATAAAATTTCAACCCTAATATTCTAGCTGGAAAACACAGCACATAATTTGTATGTATAAGCCACTTTTTAATTTGCGTGTTAACCGACGACATTATTTTGTTATCGTTTAATGAACAATAGTTACCATGACAATTGTCTCCTTCTGACACAGACTCGAAAGAAATAGCCGACGTAGCATCGTACTGTTACTCAAATGTATTTCTTTAAAAAAAAACGTCGATGAATAATTTTGAAATCAACAGGAGCTGTTTCTTTGTTATTTATTCCACGGTTAACTCGTCAAACAAATAAGAATTAAAATGAGCAACTGTGCATTATATTTGCTTTACAAAACACTATATATAATTTGAAACAGTCTACTCGAAATTAAACGCTCTGGTCGCTTGGTGTATAAAGGAACATATCTCTCTCAAGATGAATTTAATAAATCCACTGCTTTTGAACGCAAGTATCCTCATTGTATTTTACTCAACTGTCCATGTTTGCGGGAAACTTGGATTTTTATCACAACTTGAAGATATAATACACGATGGAGAAATAAGAAATAATCCGAAAGAAAAAAGATTTTCATTGACCACCGAAAGTCTCGATACAAGCGAAAATAGTAAGTGAACTCTCCTTTGTTATTGTTGAAAATGGTATATATTTTATGTTCTATCAAAACATAAGCTTTATACTTGAATGATTCCAAGTTTCTCTCAACTTCTTTTCAGTGGATTTTATAAAATGTCCACATGCAGTATATTCTTTACTTATCATTATTGTCATCATTAGTGATTCATTAGGTATTATATAGAATATATATTGACTCATCATTTATGTAATATTTCAATTCGGTGTTGAATGTTCTGTCACCTTATCAAAACAATTCTATTAGGATAAAACGGTCATGGTATATAACTATAACTATATATTCGATAAACCCTTGCATGGATACATCAATTCGTCGAATCAAAGCTAAAGTATAAAAATATAGGTAGCAGAATGTCGATTAAAATTCTATTTTGATTCTTTTTAACAACGATCTACAGTCCATGAATTGAAGTGTCATGTTATTTTGTAAAATAATGGTCTAAAGTTCATGCTCTTGCTGAGGGAGAACATTTTATCTATTAGACCAAAACATATGCTACATTTTTTTTTAGATCTTCAACACAGTTACGTATAGGAGAGAGTGCCCTATAGATATAAATTACACAAGTGCTATCAAACGTCCGCTTTAGCGGAAAGCAGCTGCTAATGTTATTTATATTTGCCCAGGTATCATGATAGCTAAACATTGTTAATGGCGAGTGCAAATACATTTTAAGATCATAGGCTGGTTCAATTGTCACTTTGTTTTTATGCCGCATAATACTTTACAGCTTTTAAAACGAGAATTAGTGCATATAGGTTGTTGTATGTAATTAGCTTGTAAATCAAGCCTACCGATAAAATGATATCATAGATCGAGATGGCTGCTGTATATGTAATGTCAGTTCTCCAATTTGAGAAACATCCGCTTCGTTTTCTAGAAGAGTCTACCCGATTTTTGGTGATTTATGCATGATCCTGTATCGTCGTACTGTTATCCAAATTAGATTTGTTATTTCCCTCTGAAATATTGCCTTGAAACTTCAGAAATATTCCGTAGTCACAAATGTTGTCATTCAAATTCTCTAGATTTTTGTATCAACTCAGAATCTCTTTTAAGCGTTGAGATCCCTGCGTGATATTTAGATTTCTCAATGGCTTGAATAGAAAGAAATTAATTCCCCGAGTTTCATATAATCGTTGATACCACCTTTAAGGTTAATACCTACACATTGTTTTCCAGATGATTGTTTCGACACTTTGAATCCGATATTTTGTAAAAAAGCAAAGGAACATTCATACTGTAGTAAACCGTCCTCAATGACAAGTGAATTGTGTAAAGCAACTTGTGGTTTATGCCGTAAGTATTTATTTATCTTATCTTGAGAGAAGAAATCCCTCAATAATGTACTATTTGGTTGGCAAAATGTACTTTAGCCTATATTCCATGTACACTGATAGAGTACAGACATTATACTCACATCATAGACTTATTAGTAATAGACTGCTGACTCTCCATTTGGCGCGAGATTGCACGCAGATTAAAGATGGCGGCTACGTAAGGGCAAAATAATCACAAACCCTGTATAATTTAAATGGAGAGGAAGTTTAAA
>JANVCG010111091.1:0-12590 GCA_025505365.1 Haliclystus inabai
AAATTGAGAGAACGCTAAAGTGGTACATTCAACATTAAATATCTCAGCTTATACACGTCCAAATCGAAAAATTATTGGTGTCAGGTGCACTTTAACTCCTGACTATTCCATCTATATAAATTCCAACCAAATAAGAATATCCCTAAACGAATGCAACAATCCAATAACAGAATTTTTCTAATTCTTTCGTTATTCTAATAATTTCTTTAGCCATTACAAAAATGATGTTCTACTACCTCCCCCACACCTGAACTACGGCAAAGAGGCCTGTTAGCTTGTATGATGATGTTTTCAGCTCAGTGTGGAGGAGGGAGAAACGACAATGCAATTAAGAGACAAGTGTCTTTATTGACTATGACGAGCAAGAGAATGATACTGAAACAAGTGCAACCATTTATACCACAAACACATAAGTTAAACACAACATGACATTCACGCTTTACATTAAGACCAGGAAGACGTGTCAACGTAAACAATACCGTAATTAATTCCTACAGCTCCTAGTTATGCATCACTAGTGCTGCAATCGCGCTTTAATAGTGCTGTATGAGTCATCAGGATTTGTCAAATTTTGCATGAAAAGTGACGTATGCAACAGCAGATTGAAAGCCCTATTAAAAATGTCAAGTGATTGGAGATGTAAAACTGAAAGAGAGGCTAAATTAGGAGTGCATGAACCCTAAGACTGGCTCTCCAGCGCTTCACAACAATACTGCAACCCGTGAGTTAAATCCTTGAGTTTGCTACTCTTGTTTATTCATATCAATGGAATTTATTGTGATTGTTGCAAATAAATGGTATACAAAGTACTAAATGCAAAAATGCAATTAATTGACAGTTAATTTAGTTTGCTTTTAAAATTTGATTTTTGCAATTGCAGCAGTTGCTGCAGTCTGGATCTGCCCCTGTGGGCCTACATTTTGTGGGACAAAACAAAGGATTTCGAAATGGTGCCAGCAATGACTTTCAAGCAAAAATCCACTGACTATACATAGAACAGTAGCTGTAGACAAATCTTAAAATACTTTAAGCTAGAGGCAACTTGTAGAATGGCACTCCTGTCAAAATTGCCATCAGCTATGTGACAAAAAAATACCAGATTTTCAACATATTAGTCCCAACAATTATTTCTATCTTCTGGAGTCTGTCAATGAGTTATCTGTAACCTAGAAAGGCAGGTTTTTACATGAAAAACAAGTTCTGTTAAAAACTAGTTTGGAATTCGTTTACATTGAACTCCATGTTCCCTTAAGTAGATTGATGAGTTGTGTTTTACATTTTGGTGTATAATTGCTATGTAGAGGGTTTCTTGGAGCAGCATAGTCTGCAATATTACAATTAAACCAGTACATGATAGTCCTTAATTGTCCATTTTAGAATGATGTTTTTGTTGGATTTGACATTGTTGATGATGACGAAGATGGAGATTTTAATCGAATTGGTAAATCTGGCATGAAAGTTTCAGTTACACCAGGATCATCAGAGAAGAAAGCCATATACACATCTGAACAGAATTTCAGTCCCAACAGTCATGCAACAGTAAAATTCAAACTAAAAGCCTACTGTAATCAATATTATTATTTACCAGACTGTCTTAAATATTGCAAAGAAAAAAATAACGTTGCTGAGGGGTTTTACACTTGCAGTGACATTGGAGATAAAGTTTGTCGTCAGTTTTATCATGGTGCATCTTGCAAAAAATATTGCAAACCAGAGAGAGACAATGCCTTGGGCCATTTCAATTGCTCTAGTGATGGTGACAAAGAATGTTTAAAAGATTGGTACACACCCAAATGCACAAAATATTGCAATCCTGTTGGTGATCCATTCGGAGGACATTTTAATTGTGATCAATCAACTGGTTCAAAACTATGTCATCAAGACTGGTATGATTCAAACTGTAGTACCACATGCGTCGCATCAAATAGTGACACATTAGGCCATTACACTTGTGACAAGACAAACGGAGCTATTATTTGTAAGTCAAATTGGTTTGGTCCAAATTGTACGTGTATGCCCCGTAGTGATTCCACCCATGGTTATTACCAATGTGATGACAATGGAAGTAAAATCTGTCTATCTAATTGGTACGGATCAAATTGTGATGTATTTTGTCAAACGGATGGAAGTCATCGGTATACTTGTAACAATAAGACTGGTGCTTTGATTTGTATCGAACCTTGGATCGGAGATCACTGTAACTTAACGATAAGCTCAACTCATCTTACGCCTTCGCCTTCAATAGAAATCTCTTCAGTGACTTTTTCACAACAATTGAAGGTAACATCAACTGACATTGCCATGAGTTACAGCTCACAAGCACTTTCATTTGAATCAGCAGTGCCCTCATCTAACCAGGTCATACCACCATCTCATTTTACACCTTCTGCATCTATTGCCTCACAAGTAACAACTTCAATGCTGTTATCAAGTACCTCAGCAACTGGAACACCTATTTTTCCATCAAGCAGTGTGCCTGTTGACGTGTTACCATCTGCTGAAGTATCTTCAATCCAAAATTCAGCTGGATTAGATTTTACAACACCGTCAGCTAGTGTGATAAACCCTGTACTCACACCAACGTCTTCAATAGAGAAGATGGCTACTTCAAGCAGGTCTAGTGCACTTCCAATCTATACTGAAATATCATCGATGTCACCCAAGGAAACACCTTTGATGTCAACAAGGACACCCATGTCATTGACTCAAAGCAATGGTGTTGTAACCACTTTGGCTGTTAGCTCATCAACCCAACTGCCTTCAAGCATGGTTTCATTGGAGTCATCTAGCATTGCTGTCAATCCTTCATCTACATCAGCAGAATATGCTTCATCAACCTCTTATTTAGATGTGGTTTCATCACCAAACATACATAGAAGCAGTTCCGTCGAGGTCATATCAACCGCAGACTTATCTTCAATGCCAATGCTGACATCAATACCGTCTGTGATGACAATGTCTACAGCTGTTGAGCAAATGCATTCAAAACCTGTAACAGCAAAACCATCAACCTATATCATTGATTCTTCTTCAATTGAGAATATACAAACATCAGCAAACGTATATGCTACATCATCTATAAATATTAGAAGCTCATTACAATCCACTCAATCCACCACTACCATCAGTAGCTCACCATTTGTTTCATTAGCATCCATGGTCGATACGTCATCCAGTGGTGCATTGATTTTGCCACTTACAACCCGTGTTGGATTTTCATCATCTGTGTATTACCCTGTTGAGAGTGTTGATACATTGAGCAAGGCCGCTTCTTCATCAACAGGTGGATTGCAATCATCAGATATTGATCAGCCACAACCATCAGCTGCAATGACTTCATCGTACAAAGAACAAAGCTATAGTCCACACGCTAGTGATGTAGAATACTCTGCAATCAGTTCACATTACAGTCAAAGCTCTACTTTACACGACATCACATCAGATATTCAATCAACATTGACCTTCTCCAACGCAAAACCTTCTATTCCTACCCATACATCGTATTTATCTACTACTACACTTGAAACCATATCAATTCATCAACCAGATCGTTTAACTTCGCCATATACTGGAATGTTCTCTTCAAAGCCTAGTAGCTCAACTGTTGATCAGACCACTACTCAATATGTACAGCCGTTCAGCACATCGATTTCTGCTTCAATTTTCTCTTCAAAGCCTAGTAGCTCATCTGTTGATCAAACCACAACAGCATTTGCACAACCAATCAGCACGTCTTCTCCTTGTATTCAGTCAGACACTATGTACATAACATCCACCATTCATTCTCCTATGATACCTCCACTATCATCACCGAGCATCGATGTCACCAATACACTATCAATCGAAGAGCCTATAATGTCAGTGCCAATAACATCATCAATATTAAAGGAAGTACAGAGCTCGGTGATGTATACTACTGGCACTTCCCATCCTGTAAGTACTGACACCCTGATGCCCTCTGAAATTGCAAGCACTCCATCAATAATTATTGAAAAGCCATCTTTATATTCATCATCTGTGTATCATTCAACGCTGCAAAATTCAATTATGCCGCATTCAAGTGTAACAGTGGGTAGTATGGAAGCAAGCAATACTATTACCATAGCTACAACATCAGCCCTGGTCTTGCCAGAAATGACAACAGTTTCGTCGTTCATAAATAGTACAACGTCACTACATCTAAATTCAATAGTTTTCACCCAAACCTCTAAAGCTGATATTCGGACAAGCTACCCTTTGAATTCTGCTGTGACCACTTCAACGAGTGTTCCCATAGAAGCACATTCACTTACCAGCTCATTCACATCGCAAGTTGAAATAGCCTCACCCAGTCAGAGCTCTCTCCTGCCGTCATTTGCAGGAAGCATTCATGTGCCAAAGAGCAGTTATATTGAAAGCTCAAGTGTACCTTCTGCCAAGCTATCATCCTCTGTCAGTGTGGAAACAACACCCTCAGTGTCTACCACACCATTGTTGCCAACTGATGTATCGTCATCTTATTATGCTGTTGTTTCGTCATCTGTAGCAACAGGCGTTAATGTAACTGGAAGTGATACTGGAAAGGTTGACGGCAGTTGGCTAACTGGTACATCAAGTGGACTTGCAACATTGATATCAATTATCATCTTCATTATTCTTTTGATCATCATCGTCTTGTATGTAATAATGCGCAGAAGGTAAGATGAAATATTTATAGCTGCTATTAAGTGTCACACAATTATTATTATTATTATTATTATTATTATTATTATTATTATTATTATTATTATTATTATTATTATTATTATTATTATCATCATTATCATTGTTTTTATTTTTTACAGACGAAGCAACACCCACCCTTCATCAGCAAATTACGATAGATACATGGATGATATGATAGGCAATGGGGTTGGTTCTGAAAACCATAAGAGTAAACCAAGTAATTCAAATGTCAAACTTGTGTCAATGACAAGTCAGGACTCTTTACGGAAAGGGTAAGTTGATTAGAGGGTGGTGTAGGAGGTGAGATATCATATCATAAGCAGTTTTCATTGGATTTACTATGTATGAGTTTTGTATAAGTTATTTATTTATCAACTGATCAATCAATCAAACTTTTCGTAACTACTTGCATCTAGGTTTCAAAGTTTGTATAAAGAAAAAATGAAAATTGAAGCTTCAAAAGAGACCCTTGACAATCACTCGACTTGTAGCATATCAATAAACATGCTGCATTAAGTACTGATTTATTTAAAAGATTGATTTACTCAGTCTGGAGGCTATGCTCGTCAATTGAATATCCACTGTTCATGTTTTATTTTGCTTTCTGATAAAATGGCTACTCTGTATATGTGGTCAATAAATACAGGTGCCAACTTCTGGAAAATGGTTACACATGATGCGATGGAATGTATCCTGCCTTGTACACGTAGTGTTTGCTTGCCCCTCAAGCTGTTGATTTCAAGAGAGTAGATTTGTATACTCGACTAGCACGGTTGTCCGTGACAATGCAAAACAGTAATTTACCGCAACCTTTACATTTTTGAATTGGGAAGACAGATAGGGATCAGGATTTTGATATTCAAATGTTAAATTCCGAGGGCGAATATGAGCAACGGCCTAATCACTTTTCCGTTTGAAATGTTTTATATTTGCCATCTTATAAATAATGTTATACTTAGTTCATCATTTCTTGTATCGATCAAGACAAAACATGTAGTAAAAGTTCTCTACATTTTGTAAGGTACTGCAATAAATTAGATCCCCATTCGAACCTCCCCTCTTTTTAGCGACCACTTATGGTTAAGACTCCTACGTCTTGCCAATTCAGGTAGGGAAAATTTGGCTTTGTTGGGATTCTGTTTTATGTTAAATACGTTTTGCGTGTCGCAATAACTCAATTTAACAGAAGTAAATGACTCTGATTGATAACTAGACTGAGTGTCACTTATATTCAGTGTGTTTCACGTCAACTTTGCACACACAAATTTCAAATGTGTACGTCAATTTTAATTTAATTTTCGCTTCTCTTTCAAGGCGGCAGCAGATGTACGGAGAGAAAGCATCGTATACAAATGGGCTGTACAGTGAATTGGGAGGAGGCGAAGCTCCAATCGATGAAGCGACAGAAACTAGAGAATCGAATGGTGTATCCTCGTTTTAATGCATGGAAAAGGAGATCACTGAATTTTTATAGTTGAATATTAGTATGAAATTGACAATGTATAGATAAAACTTTTTCAATGATTGCAACGTATTAGCTTTAACAACTGTAGCAAATTGTAAATTATCAAATGAAGGTTGTAAATAATTATGAGACTCTTTTATCCCCAAATAATAATTTTAAAGTATTAGGCCAATTTTGACAGCTGTCTCTTGTGATTTCAACAATTTATAAAATTCAGCTATGGGAAGATCCGGGGGCGCAGAGAGAAATTTTGAGCCCTGGGAATATCTTACACACTGCCACCTAATTTTTTTCTCGCTTCGCAAAAAGATAGGCTAAACATTGAAAAATATTAACACACATTCCTGCAATCGTTCTTTTAATCGATCTTTTTAAGGGTGACATACTTCAAATCTCAGTTGTTTATTCATGTCTTCCGTGGAAGCTGTGTACACAATTAACACAGTGCATGCAATGTTAAAGTTAGATGGAAATTGAATGTATGTCAAAGATAAATAGAGTGTGAAATCGTTAGATTTTAAACAGACACTATTGAATGCAGAATTCATGAAGCTAAAATTCTAATAATAAAAAGCTACATCAACTGCATCTGTTTTGGGATCTTGCATAGCTTTTCTATGCCAATTAAACTCTAAAAATTATTGCAGGACCTTAATGATTTGAAGATTTTGCAATTTGAACTCGAATGTTGGAATATGTTTACAAAAGTTTGAGTAGATCGAACCATATCCCTTATCTGAAATGCATGTAAGGTAAAATTTTGTAGAAATTTCTTTGACGGGCCCTTGAAATCTACCGGACCCCTGGGCAATTGCCCCGGCTACCCCGCCCTCTTGGCGGCCCTGGGAAGATCAAATGCTTAGCGAACAAATAGAGCTAAGAGAGTTTCAATCACTGTACGTCGACGTTCAGAGTATCCAGCAATCTGCTATTTATTGTCATCGAATCGGCAATGTTAATCTCGATCCATCTCTTTCGTCACTGTTACAATTCTAGGGGACAATAGCGAAGAGATACACCTATGACCGAATCTTAATAATATCACGGTGCAACTTTGTGAAGCACCATTAGCTGCCTCGAGTGTGGACGGCACTCCTTTTCATTGAAATTGTAACTTTCGACCGGTACAAGAACCTCCGCTTTATTTACGATTTGAGACCTGATGTTCGTAGTTTGTTATCTCCCTCCCTCAAACCTTTTCCTAATCGCTACATGCTTTACTGTGTTCCCTTTCCACACTGCACTGTTCTATACTGTTCCCTTTCCACACTGCAACTATATCTCTTGGAGTTAATTTGTTGCAATCTGACATCGTGTCATGTTCTATTGGAATTAAAATAATTCCTCCCATCCTGACGATTCCACTATGCAAAGAGCTTCACAGTACAATACAAGGCCAAAATACCCATGAAAGCCGAACCCCTTCATGCATTGGCAATGAACGAAGATTTGATAATGTTCATCCATAGACCAGTTCCACTTGTCCCTTTGTTCACGCGGCACTCACTAGCAGGAAATAAATAAATAATAAAATATTATGAAATAAATAGGGCCTAGTGGAGCTAGTCCAGTTCATCCATGGCTATCTTGTTGAGACTTGCCTGTGCAGCACAATCAAAATTAATCTTCATTTGTTGATAAGAAACAAAGGCCATCAAACAAAGGTTGATAATAATATTACAGGGCTACAAAATGGTTTAAAAGTGATTTCACAAAAGGTGGAACACGGTCAGCGTTCAATGGAGGGATTGAAAAGACCTGTGATAATGTCGATTTTAACAGAGTATTATTTTTATTGTGACGATCGCAGTTTAGTACTTCTCTGCTTTTGTAAATTTAACTGAAACTTAGACTCCTTGTTCTTTCTTAGAAGCCTTCAAGTTTTAGTTTTCCGCAGGATTTTTAATTATTGTCAGAAGAACTCTATATTTCAACCTGGAATAGGAGACTTTCAAGAAAGTTTGAATTGCATATTGAATTTGTGAGGGAATTTTTTCAATTATTGCCCATCAGATTTTAATGCATTTAGCTCAAAAATATACCTGAATTTCTTGAAAAAGTCTGATCAGCTGTGCGGGCAGATACTGAAACATTCTAAACAAAAATCGAACGTCACTTTTCACTCTGCTGAATGATACAGCTAAAAATTATTTTCATGCCATTTATTTCTGGAACTAATTATTTGTGCTACTTAATTTTTTCAAGCTCCAAATCTTAAGGTCAAAAACGAAGGTGAAGCTAGCATGTACGAACATCCTTTATGGCTTAGTGTAATAAAAAGGTTTAAATAGACGCTTAGAAGAAAAAACAAACATTTCCACGTGGTTAGAAAGTCCAATAAAAATATTGTTAAATACATAGTATTCGTCGCATATACTGTAACCTATACAATAATAAGAACATGAAAAATATTTTTCCACACTTTTTTGTTTTCAAATCACTCTCGATATTTTTAATTTTTTATCTCTCCCGTATTTTGAATAAGTTTATTGATAATAATTAATTAAAATAATATGCAAAATGATAATAATTTAATATAATACTAACAGAGAAATAATTTAGATTTATACAACATGATTTCAAACGCTCAACTTCATACAAAAACGCGCACATAAACTTCATTTTTTTCGTTTTGTTTGAGAACATAGTTTTAAAAATTTTCAAATATTCAAACTAACACCACACTGACCTAGTACGGCAGATTAGAAACTGCAAATGACGTCCGTAAGGCAGAACTAAAATGGCAATAAATTACATGGGTAAAACTCTGGCAAAGAGTGATCGAAATCTCTAATTGCCGCGCTTTCCCATTTGCACAACACGGCGTCCCTCTGCACGATTCCTAACCTTCCTTTTTCGTTGATTACTCGTACGATTATGAACCAAATTAGCCCGTTTCGACAGTTTTCTATTCATTTTCTCGCTAGCGCTATTCCCAGTGTCTTTCAGTTCGTGTAGTGGTTTCCTATTTTGCAGCATTTGTAATTTAGCAGCGGTTGACGCCTCAAAAGTATTGCCATGGCAACGTTTAACGGAGACGTTCTCCATGTTGTCGTCAATGGTGACATCTTCAGCATCTGACGTTGCTGAGGCGTACACGGACATACTCGGATGTTCAATCAGAAGGTTCTCGAACTGACTGGCATTCAATTCATCACCATCTCTCTTTTTCACCCCAAAACAAGAAGGAGGGGTAACATACCAACTTTCCTCCATGGCAGCTAAGCCAATCAGCTCGACTTTGTCGAGATCAAAGTCCACATTACAACCTCGTTCTTTTGTTATTCTGTTTTCCCTTCTTTGAATTTTGGCATTGTTTTGATCTGAATGGAAGAAACATAGGCATGATAAGATATACGAAACAAACTCGTACAATAGCAAAACTTGGTATTTAAGTGATTGGAATCTGAGGGATAACGAAAAGCTTAAATGTAGTACTTAAGGGTTTTGGCAATTAAAATCTTGATATACTGTAACCAAAACTCAGAACAGTTTGCAAATTCAACAGCTCTATTAGTTTGAAAGATTTACAAAAAAGCGTAAGTCTTTTTGAAGGGCAAACACAGCCCTGACCGCGCCCAGAAAAAATTAAGCTTGTCCTATTCAATTGAGTATTCTCAATTTAGCAACAATGCAAGAACCGGTTTTGCAAAATAGCTATTCCACCAGTCAAAGTTAAACGTTACCATGGTAATCTAACGATGCATTTTGCACAATTTTTTCAACTCTATCTTTGCACAACCGATTTTCGTTTCTGTGTGCCCCGGTAAATTTAAGAATAAAAAATCTTGAAATTTGCCGCTTGGGATGTGACGCGCGGTAAATTTCAAACTGGTTATTCACCAGGAGATCAGACTTACGTTTTTTCTCTACAAAGATCCAGTCAGCTTCGCCATCACAAGCTTCAACATCATTTGGTTCATGATTTTCAGCATTTTCTCCCCAAATGTAAGAACTGAGAGCCGAAAACATGTTGTTGTGGTCAGAAAGAATAATCTATCTATATCTTTCGCAGATCAGCTGTTTTTGCTAAGGTATTGTGAAGTGATGGCGCAATAAAATAGTCGTTGGTCGTTCTCTGAAATAAATTGATAAAGAATTGTAGATTAGAAAAAATAACAACAAAAATTCTCAAAAAATATGATTGTTTACAATAAAAAATAAAAAATGAAAAGAGAGGAAGTTTTAAAAGATTACTTGAGCGAAAATTGAAGACTAAAATTGAGGAAAACAGATGTTTCGAGTACAAGTTCTTATCGAAAATGCAAATGCAGAATAAGCTGTTAAAATTTACCCACCTTTCAAATTTTTATCAAAAACTGGGTGTATTCCAGTAGATAATAATTTTGGAATCTTTGAATTTCTCGTTTAATTGTATGTACTGACGCTGGCAAAAGTTTTCGACGAATTCAGACTTTCCTTCTTGTTTACATGCGAATGCAAATTAGGTCAGTTGTTTTGAAAATGAACCAATCAGAGAACGTTTTGAAATTTTTGTTATGGTCACGTGCACATTTCAAATAGAACGCAATGGATGCTTTCGAATCTCATTACCATGACAATGGGTCGGATTGAGCATTCATGCCCAAATAAGCCTCTGTCACGTGCTTGAATTGTGGAAACATCACAAGAAACACGCGTTTCCATGACCACGATTCAAAATTAGCGTCAGACATTACAGAAAATTTGGATGTCAACGTATAGCATAGTTGGGAGAAGTTCAATCTTCGCAATTCGCTTCAGCACTTGTGAACTCTACTGACAAAAGTTATTGTTTAGAAGTAATTGTATTTTGAACGCTCAAAGCAGCTGTTTCGTATTTTGTACGGCATCACATACTGATTTTGCTTGAAATCCGTAAAATATTACGAAAACTTTAATTTGCGTTTAAATCAATCATGTCAAAAACATTTGTAATAACTTTTCCAAGTTTTCTGAATAAATGACGATGATGATGATACTGTGAAGGAATCAAGCCATGTTTTAGCAGACTAGAAAATGTATAGAATCTTGAATCTGAAGTCAGCGTCCCACGTTAAGCTTCAAAAGATTGAAACGTGCACACGAACATATGCATTGGTTACGAAATAAATATCTAGAAATCTCATCTTAAATTATGGGATGCGAATTCGTGATTGATATTCTGAAATTGAATTCCACGATGTTACGGCGTGTTTTTTCTCTAATTCTTGCCATAGAAACACAATAACACAGAGAACAGCTGCACCACTTCGACAACGACATATCCACCGTCTTGCGGTTGGACCAACAGTTGCATCCTACACAAAAGCTATTTTTATCGTAAAACAACCACGCAAGACGCGCTTTACTCCTAAAAACTTTATCCTACCAACATATGGTTCATTTTTCACAGATCTCAACCTATAGTAACAATTCTCTTTCACAGCAGTATGTCAATAGCAAGCATTGATAATTCTACATACTTTAATTCAATTTGTAATCTCTACAAGACACATACGTACATTGATGCTTTGCAATTACGTAATCTAAAATTTAAATGTATTGCAAACTGGTGGTAAAAAATTCCTTCAGTATTCAAAAATCTTGGCGTTCTTTAACCATTGTGTAGTTATTTCGGTGCTATTCAGACGTTTTGGGATTGAGCTGACGATCGTGTTCACTGACATTGAGATTTACAAGATCTGGTAATTGCTGTCGTTTGGGCATGATAAAGTCATCTGTGGCAAACAATTTGGTTGGCTCTACCCAGCGCACTGGTTCATTCTCACTCTTCAAATAGGGTTTTAATTGACGCTTTTGCTGCAACAAAAAATAAGCCAAAAACAGTCAAGATTTCTACTCCACCGCAAACGATAGACAAACAGCGCAAATGTCACAGATATCGGATTTAGATCTTAATCCGAAAATACGTTGGCAGAATGATAACTGGATGTAACTAGATTTATGGATTACAGACTTCTAAAAAATACAATGGCAAAGTGAACAGCAACAGTTTAAACATGGGAACCTGATGTCGATTTTAGTCTCATAAAGTGAAAAAGTTTCACTAATCGATAACTCTTCATAACTCTGAGAGAAATGGTCACATATTGGCAAATGATCCCCAAATGACCAATCCTTGGCCATTTGCTAACGGCTGTTTGAACCTAGTCTATTTCATGAACTTCCAATGTTTAATATTTGTAATTAACAGTGAGAATAAAAATGTCAAAAACATCATATTGTTTGCAACTGACAATCACTAGAAAGGGTAACATTGAAATTTTGGTACTGGATTGCTACACAGGTCCACAATTAGAAGGAGAGAGAGCAGAGAGTGTATCTCAATGTCAACTGAATTTCAAATGGAAAAGATATTGGTTTTAACAAACTAGAGGGAGCCCTCAGATCCTGTACCCCTGATTGTGGGGAATAATAACACAGACGTGAAAGATTAAAA
>JANVCG010111313.1:0-14163 GCA_025505365.1 Haliclystus inabai
TATTTTAATCTTAAGGCTGTATGTAAGTGGAGTGAAAACGTCCTGTATTTGCCTATCAACATTGAGAAGTTGGTAAAATATATCAAATCAAATCAAAGTGGTAAGTATAGAAGTGTATCAAGTTTATAGAGTTACATGGAACCGTAGTAATGGAACTGATTCACAAACGACAACGTCTGTATGAGCGGCAGATGCATTAACACTCTATTGTATCATAAAGCTACAGTACAGTACAAAATTAATTATTTCTTGAACAATTCCGAGGAATTATTGCAGTTTGCTGATAATTTGCATCCTTGTGATGGTGATTCTTATTGACAATAACAGCATATAACAAAATATTTCCCTAGGTCTTTGATAAAAATATTCTAGCAGCAGTAGAATATAATGTGCAAAAATGTATAACTTATTGCTTAAGGGTAAGGAAATGTAAAGAATAACGTTGAATCCATCTAAAAAATACATTTATGAAAATGTTTTTTTGTAAGTAATTTAGAGCAATTAATTACAGTCTGTTAAATAAATATTATCCTTTATTGTTACATAATTTTAAGCTGGCTTACATGAACAATTTTCCTATCTATACATATACGGCCGTCATTTGCATTAGAGAGGCCAGTCCAGTAGATTTTATGTGGGACGTGTCCCCTTGCATGTGAGCTGAACAGATTTCTACTAACATCATACTCATCGTTGACACTTTGCAAGTCGTTAATACTTGGCAGTGTTCTCATCATATGGATCAGCTGCTAAAAAAGTGCCCTCCTACTTTTATGCCATGTTTGCTGAATGAATTTGATTTTGGATCATTAAGAAAGTTGAATTTGTATGAAAATTGTGTGAATTATATGACACGCCCTTTTTTCTATAAAAATTCTATAACACGTGACCAGACTCAATTCAACCGTACATGTGCAATGTTCTGGCTTGATAGAAGTAGTCCCTGTACCACACTCTCACGTTCAAATGAGGATTTAAATCATCATTCGCATGAAAACTCAAAGCTGAACTCTGTATTAGCACAAAGCAATCTTGATAAAACAGTACATGGAAGTCATGACTATACGCAGACAGTTCGTAATTTTGGCCAACCATGTACAAGGTCAAAATCTTACCTCAAACTGTCTGACCTCATCTACTGCAAAACAGATTGACCCGAACATTATCATTCTTGTTCTGTTAGATCTTCATCTCATGTTACTTAACGTGATTTCCAGGGTGGCAAATTCAACTGTTATCATGCAACAGAACGGAACAAATAAAAGCCCGTAAATCTATAAAAACACCCAGACAGTCATTTTTCTCACCAACTTCTGGATTTTTAAGAGGTTATGTCAGCAGAAAGGAAGCAGAAATTCCCCACATATAATATGGTTTGCAAGACAATTCTCATTACAAATTAGGTGTGATTTTTCGGTTGTGGGTTTTTGCTCTTAATATTGAGTTTGTCAACAAAAAGTATTGTTGAAAAGAAAATTTATATGCAATTGTTTAAAGGGATTTACATGACTTTTGATTTTAAGTTGTTTGAAAATGGGAGCATGACGTAGACGTGTTGAGTACTTCAAAAGAAATGCAATTATCAAAGTTAAGTTGTGATTTGGGATCATTGATAAATGATGATAAAATAAATCACAGCTATAATTAATGCCTTTTCACAACAATTACAATTTTGATACAGCCTCAGATCAACACAGTATTTAAAATATCAATAATCGTAGCTTATTATTTTGAAACTTACTTTGAAAATATTTTTTCTACTTCACTTTGTGTTTTCATATTTGATGGTCTAATACAACGATCAAAACATCAATTACATCTATTAGAAATTACATTTATGTATTCAGTTTCAAAGTATAGGCGAAATTATTGAGCAATTATATCTTCAGTTTGGGCGTTTGAATGGTGCATTTACAACAGCATGTTGAACTCAACAGAATTTAATCGAATATGCAAGGTCAGTTTCTCAGCTTTGGCAGATTTCTTTGCTTCAAAAGATTATCGCAAGATTTCAGTTTCAATTTTATAACTTAAAAAAATTGACTTTCAAGTTTTCTTATCATTATTTTATAGTTTAGTTCCTAGAAACATTGCGTTGCTTTGAGCGGAGGAAATGGCTGAATCAAAATCAAATTGTAGCTAGCTCGACTTTGTTGGCAAACAGTCTATGAAGGAACTACTTAAATAGTAATTAAAGTTCCACTTTATCAAAGAGGTTAATTAGATAATATGTTTTCTGTTTACTGACTTGACGCAGCTATTCAAGGTTTGAGCTATTCTCGATAACTTTACAGCTGTTTTAAGAAACAGGACGCTTGGTATATCCGTGTCATCTGTCACCCTTGACACTAATCAAATATTAGTAATTTATTCATTTCTCCATCTATATTATTTCCAAAATTTTGTACAAATCTAAACAAATAATTGATACTATTACTTTATGATTATTCAAATGATATAAAATGTTTATTTTGTTTACGTACAATGTTATTTTGATTGAATATAATAGCAAATCCAGGGGGTCAGCACCTCGTCATTTAATGTGTCTGAAAAATAACAGTATGGTATTATTAATGTATCTGTGCGAGGTTTTAAAAGTTGTCGACTTTTCAAACTTTCATTGACACAGTTTGTTAGACTGTTGGGGTGGAGCAGTACTTGAATTATCAAATAAATCGTAAAAACATGTCTGATCTAATTGAGTTGGATAGATTTAATGATATTAAAACCAACACAGGTGAATTTCTAATCAAGTCTTTTTTATTTTAATAAATTTGAAAATATTGATACAACCACCTACACGGATACTTTCGTTATAGTTTCATGATATGACTCTTCTCATTTTTTGTTGATTTTATAAATGTACTTTTCTGTTTAAGAAAATTGTTTTATACTTATTTCTACATGTAACATATACATCTGTTCTTTATATTTTGGTAGTTTTATTTGTTGATATTATTTTATCAGATATTTTCTATACAGAGTTGTCATCAAAGTTAGTGATTTTTTATCAATGAATTCAGCTTTTTCTGTTTTTGTTTGTTTGAAGTTTAGATGAAGTCTAACCAAAACATTAATGATTACATTTACTTATAATGTAATCATGTAACCACATTTCGAAATAAAAGTTTTACTAATATTTATCTATAATTTTCTTTTCACACAGATGATAAATTGAACGTCCTGACAAAAACTGAACCAATTGAAGATAACGATGAAGAAATTACAAAGGATGACAAATCAACGTTAGAAAAAGATACAACAGAACAAAATGTTAAACCACCATATTCTTACGTTGCTTTAATTGCGATGGCTATCAAAAGTTCATCAGAAAAAAAGCTTACTTTGAATCAGATTTATCAGTTCATAATAGATCGTTTTCCATTTTATGAAAAGAATAAAAAAGGATGGCAAAATTCAATCCGACATAATTTATCTTTGAACGAATGTTTTATCAAAGTACCACGCGAAGGAGGTGGTGAAAGGAAAGGTAACTATTGGACTCTAGATCCCTCGTGTGAATACATGTTTGAAGATGGCAATTATCGTCGTAGAAGAAGAATGAAGCGTCCCTACCGTCAAAGCATAACCTATCCCTACCAGAATGCGTATTTCTGGAGGGATTATCACCGTTTGAGTAATTTTTATTCTGCTTCGAATTTGTCTTATTGCGCTGCTGCACAAAATACCAGCTTACAATCAACAATACCTTGGAAATATCCTACTCACTCGAGGTCATATTATGGTTATGCTGGACTTGGAAATTTTCAACAAGAAGCCTCCAGTCCATCGCATTCTCCTGTTTATATGTCGCAAGAATATTATAATACCGATTGTGCTAATAATGCATACCACAGCCAAGAAACAAACATCACTAATTGTACACCTGATTATCAGATGAACCCCACAACAGTATCACAGTACCATGGGGATACAAATAATCTGGAGTACGGTCAAATGGAATCAACTCACAATTTACCAGCGTACAGAGGGATTGAACAACAATATCAGGACCCTATGCCGCACATTAATTGGGCTGCAGGGAACTCTTGTAGGGAATTGAACACTGTCCAGACATTGGTTTGATAAATCAAAAGAAGAACATTAACTATATGTCAGAAGAAATTTTAAGAAATATACTCAGATTTGTGAAGAATTTAGGAGCAATATATATTGCAGCAAAATATGCCTTTAGAACTGGCCTTTAAGAAAATAGAAAACAAATAGAAAATACTATTCTAAATAAGTCAGATGCTTACGATATCAAAATAGCTATTATCATATATTTTATACATTTAACGTTATTTCTTACATGATTCTAAAACCTTTAATTCTAAATTAAAGACTATGTATGATGTATAAATTTTGGTATGATAACATATAACTGTTTATTCTGATAGATAGGTTAAATAAAATGTTTTGTACCAAGATTACTTTCTATAATGAGTGATATACCAGCTCTTGTTGTTACTAATTTATAAAATAAATCGAAAGAAAATATTTTAAAAGTCTCGTTCTTGATCATTGTTTTAGGCCTTGAAAATGTTTTTGAGTATTCATGAAAAAAGTCAATATGTTACTTGACTTGCGATTCTTTGAACTCTGATGGATAACTTCACTATCACTCAATTAAAACACCATCTAGCAGTCATGCAATTAATAATTGTACTGTCACTATTTCTAGATATTGAAAGACCAGACTTGAAAAGCTGAAGATAATTCTCAAAATATGTTTCTTGAAAATCTTTTTTCTCTAAAACAAAGGCTATTTGCAATTCGAGGGAAATTTGTTTTGAGTATTTCAGATTTTCAATATGATTACGTATTATTTGTTTAATTTGACTATGATCTGGTGAGATTTATAGATTTTTTACCTTTTGGTAAATCGGTAATTAGACTATTTTGAAAGATATGATGTGAAATTTTTGTACAAATTTTTCAATAGAACGTAAAGAGCTTTACAAATAAAACTTTAAAAGGATTAAATTATATAATAAATCAATCTTTATCAAGTTGATAAATATATCCAAAATCTTGTTATATAATAAAATATAAAAGAAAATATTGTTAAACTTTTGCTTTCTGTTACATGAAAAATATTCTCATAACAAAATGTCAATCAAAATTTTAACTCTGGAATACTTTTTAGTTTTCCACCAGATGTTCCCACACGGGTCAAAGACAATAGCAGGACATAAGCGGGGGGTATGTGGCCATACTGTTTTGCAGCGCCATCTAAGCTTTTCGAATTTAAAGATTTCAGATACTGTTATAGTGCACCAAAAACCCTTCTGTCTACAATATTGTAAAATGTATTGTTAATATCAATTCACCCTGCTGTGGAAAGCTGTATAGATTGAACAACTGACGAACCACAAACGATGAAAGCAGTTAATATTAAAACCAGTTACTTTAAACTAGACAATTAATTTCTATTGCTAACGAAAACAAAAGCAACCCACTTTGATGTAATTCTAGACATGTTCCTTTTATTTAATATTTCGTTCACATATTCTATACATTTTAACTATGAAAAGCGCTATTTGTATAAAATTATTGAAAGGAAATTAAGAGTGAAAATAGAGCAAAAGTATAGGAAATAGAAGAACTGAGTTTTTCTTGTGTACGAGACAGGTGTGAGAAAATCTGGAATTAATGTTTTATATCTATGTTTTATCCATTTTTTATTAAAATTAAGTTTACATTGTTTGTTTTTTTGAGGAAATAAGAAAAGAATTTTGAAAATTATGGAATTGGGAGACAGTTTCTGCACCAAGGCTTCGGGAAACATTATTTTATCTAATAATAATTATCCAGGGTTCTCAATTCTCACAGAAAGCAAAAATTCCTATTTAGGAAGAGAAACTGCTAGCTTCTCCAACATTTTTATAATATTACGATAGACCATTACCATAGCAGCTTTTCTGTAGTGTGGATAACAACTCTCACACAAGAAACATGCTTCGGTTCGATCAGAATATAATTAATCCTCTACATTCAAATTTTACGGCAAATCCTCACCCTATAAATCTAGCGTACATCAGGCTTTCCCAGCTATGAAGACACGATAAATTTGTATTCGATATAAACGACATTATTTGGAAAATATTGGTTACATTGAACACAAAATCGTAACTCTATCTCTTAAAACTTACAAACAATTTGTACAACAAATGAGATATTTTGGAAACATTGAGAAACTTTTTCATAGACAAATTTAAAAAGTATCATAATATATATTTAGTAAACAAACCCATTGTGTTTTCATATGTCAACAATTCATCAGAATGCATTATTTTATACTAAATGCAGGAAATAAATAAAGGAATCATTGTACTTTTTATATCTAATATTGAATTATCATAAAGAAATATGTTTACATAATTATAATCATCATTATCATTACAAATATTTCTTCATAGGAGTGAGCTATATATATCCTTTATGAATTATATGCGCAGCGATTGAATTAATAAACTTCAATTTTTACCAAATGAGCAAACGTAGAACACACCTCTCAACATTTTTCGCAGTATGATGAGGTTCTGAGTACAACTAGTTTGTTGAAATGCATGGGAAGTCCTTCGCATGTTCTTTGACTATCTTTTTAATAATTGTGGAGGGCATTGTTAAGCTGGTCTGTGCACACAGTAAGATAGTTATGACTGACTATTAAACACTCTATCCTATAAACAATATGTGGTTTTTAGTAACACAATTAATCTATTAATTATTTATACAACGGGATGAAAGATGTTTTTCTCAAATATATCCACGAACAATAACTTATAAACATTGTTGATTAAATTTCAGAGCTTACAATATCAAATTTAATTTCAATGTTTTAAAACTAGATTTTTTATCACTTTTCGAAACAGATATAAAAAAATTGTTTAATTATACTATAAAATTCATGTTCTCAAAAAATGTCTGATATAATGCTCTTGAATTCGTGATTTGCATGTTAAATAATCTAAAATTAATGTCAGCCTATTTCATAAAGATATTTGATTAAAATTTTATCATCTATAATCCTTACTCTTTATCGCTTTCATCACAAACAAACTTTATTATCGTTGTTTGATAGATAGATAATTTTTAAACCAATCAAATTAGTTGGGTGAACATGTTGATGTTTTGAAAGTCATCAGCATCCACAAAATGATGATGAAGGGATTTGAGAGTTTATAAAAATACGAATTATAAATACTGGAAGAAAAACTAAAAAATCAGCAAACAGAAGTTATGAGTGATGCTATTTTTTATTTAACTTAGCCTAGCTCCAAATACTCGAAGCAAAGCGTACGTGGGCCGCCAGAGTATATGCGAGCGGGGACATGTGGCACTGGTGTAAATTAAACCGGCCTGCTACCTTAATTTGTATGTGTATCCTCGAGAAGCATTTACAAAAGCAGCACTTTTTGAGTTTTTTAACACTTCCCTTCAATTTGCTATAACATTTCTAAAAGAAAAATACGAGTGAAGAGCTTTCAATGCTGAATTGATACAGTAAATGTGTATGGCTTTGAAATGAACTTCTATGTGGGAGCTTCTAGGAGGTCTTGATCTGATCTAAATTCGAATTGTTTGTAGAATTGTTGAAATCCAGTGGTAGAACACAGAATCGTCAACGGGATTTAGATAGATTGATACTACTGATGAGAATCGAATCATATACCATTACAAACCCTGGGATAAATTCCTTATGTTGACCTTTTAGAGGTGTTATCATTGGGTGGGTTTCTCGTCTGAGAAAATACCCAAGGGTTACATTAAATTGAGAACACTTCAACGTAAAAATGTAAGAAGAAAAGAATTATCTCATGGTTGTTACTCAATAGTTTTGTGGCATCAGTTTTTCAATAAAAATATTGAAATAGCTGTTATTGGGTTATCCCCTAGGCTATAGACACTTTGAATAGTTTCTATATTAAGGTAGTTATCCACTATCATCTATATGATCATCATCATCAAATTATCTGTATAGAATTATGTTTTAATGTTGTTCGTGATCGCCGATTGGTTGTTTAGCAAGAATTAGAATGCGAAGCAAACAACGCTATTAAACCCCGGCACGAAACACAGCAATGTGAAACTTGTTTTATGATGACAAACAAGGAGGAACGTTATCCCTATCTAACACCAATTAGGCTCTGATATGGGGTGTTGGGAAAGCGCTGGAGATAAGCTCAAACAGGCTGGGAGAAAGGGAGATATGAGATTTGTTTTATCAAGCGGGAGCAGGGACAAAAACGCAGTTAGTACATTCTACTTTCAATGATAAAATGTACTTTAGATGAAACTCCTGATTGAAAGCTCCAGGTTTACTACAAGAACTCTCAAAAAGTTTTGTCAGATGTTTGAAGATACATTTATGACTAATCTTATATACAAAGACATTAGAAGTTTGAATTTTCCAGGTAAATCTTCTTGACAATTCCATACATTCCACAGTAACAGTAAAAGAAATGAAAGACTGGGTATGCAAAAATGCAATTAAAATACGGCGATGTTTCCTTTATTTTTGAGAACTTCAACAAAAAATTGATTGGGTTGGGTGAATACTTTATTGTCAAGTCACTCTCCCATATATAGAGGCCAATATACTGTACTTGATTTTTATCATTATTTTCTTGATTCTTTTAGAAAAAATATATTATAATGTATTGGTGTGAGCAAACAAAAAACGTGTAAATACATGTCGCCACGACTCTTGAGTAAAAGTATGCATCTTGACTGATTTCAATGCAAATAAAATGCCATTATCAAAGGAGTCAATGAAATCAATAATGAAATAATTTAAATTTGGGAGCAAGAGAGACCAAGAAATTATTCCATGAAAATTATTGCGAAGCATGCAGTTATTAAATGGAATTGGAATTGGAAAATTCTTAAATCGTTTTTTAAACGATTCTGAAAAACTACTATAGAGGACTATATGCAGCATGAAAATTCTCGACTCCCACGTCTTCCTCCTTTCAATTCTCCATTCTTGATCCTATACAGGCAATATCGGAATGGCGTTACAAGGCGTCATTTTTTTGATAAGAAACCCAATTAAAAGAAACTTTAGTACTATATTAAGGCTGAAAATAACTTAAGAAACTGTATAGTACGCGTGCTCCTTTCAAAATAATTAAGAAACCAACAACTTTTCCAACTACAGTTTTATCTTCAAAGTTCAGCATACTTGTACTTGTGTACTGTTTGAAGTCTTCTGTTCTGCACATTTGATTAATTAGAACTGAATAAATTAAAATAATTTTTATGTATTTTAATAATTTTTTTATTTTGGTAATTGTTTGGTCTCTGAAATATTATCTACTGTATAATTTAAAAAATTATGTTAATAGGAAACCTTTAAAGAAGCTTTTGGTGCCAAATTCTATACTAATTACCAAACTTTTAATACGTATATTTTCCCCTTTAATTGGTTAGTTATGGCTACTTGTGAAGAAATAACGTGTATAGACCACTGTTGCTGATGTAAAATGACACATGTAAGGGGTTTAATAAATCTGTGTCTTTAATTCGATAGAGTTGACGTGATAGATCAAAAAGTTGACTGATTATTTTCCAATTAAAATTGACACGTAGCGGACTTCTTTCATTATCATACATATAAGTACTGATTTTCATAAGATGTGGTTAGTGTATATAGTTTACGTTATGTTATTGCAAGCTGTTGGTATTTATAAACATCCCATCCATGTTTACAGCTCATGGTTAGAATCATGAAGTGTTCATTTAGAAATGGATTTATTGTTCATCCACATGCTGTAAAATGTAAACTCAATCATAATTACTCGTATATCATACAAAGTAGATGTACACAGAAATATTTTGCAGGATTCTTTTAGAAGCTATGTAGATATTGCGCATTACAGAATTCTTCTATAAGTCTCGACGAAAATACAAGCAAAACTTCTACTCTGCGTGAAGTAATTGTATAGAAGCTATCTATATCTATTATGCACAATAATTATAGTAAACCCATAGGTGTGAACTGTGACTCTTTTGAGACTTACAATATGAGTACAGGTATTCGTAGATAGTTGGGGTTTGTTAAATCGTTATTGATTTGGGGTAAAACTCCCGAATAAATTTTCATCTATAGCGTATTATTAGCTAAAGCAATTTTTGTTACGAGTTTTTGATGCCATTCTATACAAGACTTGACATAAATCTTTTGTCAAGTCAAGCTCGACGACATATGTGATATATTATATTGATTTCCTGTAATAGTTGTTGGTGTTCTCGCCAGTTTTCTTCCAAAGTGTCTGGGCTTTGATCGTCTGTACAACTAGTGCCCAGAGCTCTTAAATTTGTAGATGCATTATGGGTAAGATCGTTCGAACAAGCTTTGACCTACTTGTTCTTTAAAATTCTGATGGAGCCCCCTATACATGAATCGTATATTGAATAGAGAAGTCGAACGTGCGTAAAGGAAATACTGCTTGTTATCGGGAAAAAAATTACAAAATTTATTTTTAGTATTCATTTGCCTGTGGTTGTAAACAAATTTGAATTATTTTGACTGATCTCTGAATGGTAAGGGAAAGTTGAAATATTGTTTAAAGGCGGCAGCCTCAATACATCATAAGCTACCCCGGTGGGGGAGGGGGTAGACTTCCATCTGTCGGCTACATAGGGACGTGCCATTTTTCAGGGGTTGCTTTCCATTTAGATTTTAATGACATTTTAGGGTAAACATATTTCACTAACTTTTAGATTTCAATGTACAATTTCATTTTAACTGTCTATTACAGTGATTTTTATCCATTAGACTTTAAGTTTTTGAGAATTAAAGCTATATATTTTCTGTTTTTTTTTTAGTTTCTGACAGCATGTGAAATGTCTAAAGGCACGCACTTCGCCGTCTTTAACTAACCAGACGACCCCTCTCGGGACAGCTGCAAAAAATTAAAACAAACCAAACTGAAAGCACCTTTTTACCGATCACGCAACGATAGATGGGTTTTACCAGATACTTTCGTATGACAATTCCCGTTACGACTTATTCATAGACTCTTAAGGTAAGAAAAACACCGTCATGTTATTGGTAGCGTGAGATTCTAAGTTATTCAGACAAAACTATAGAACAGCATGTTGCTTGTTCCTTCATTGGATATAATTATTTACCAACGCATTCATAGGCTTTTCACCTCACTAAATGCCCATTAATTAAATATTTTATTTTATTTCTATTATTAGACATCAAATAATCATCCGGTGGTAAAAGAAAATTACACAACTTATACACGATTTAAAAAATTGAATAGAAACTCGACGCAGTGAAAACGTCTGACCGAGATTTCTGATCGATTCCGGTTAAAGCGAATTTGATCTTATTCTATCTAGTCAATGCGTAAACTTCTGGAGCAACATTTGTCTAATACCAAGAACATACAATTGAGAATACCACAGCAGAAAATATAGCTAGGAACTTTAGAATAAAACACTGATTTCAAATTTTTGCTAATTGAAATTAGTCAACAGAATTAATCTTTTTTACATTCGAAATTCTCATTTTATACTGGATCGGATTACATGAAATATGTACTAAATTATTGAAGCCAGGAATCGATCAATGGGTTCTTTATGTAAAGAAAGTTGTTAATAGTTATTGTAGAAGGTCTAGCAACGAATAGGTCTTGAAATTTGTTATTTAAAAATTATTAGAACCAAAACAATTTGGACTCTACAAATCCTTAGAATGTTGTTGATGAAGAATAATTGGTTTTCAATGTTGTACATTTATATTGAAATGTTTCTTTATGTGTCGTGTTCTCCATACAACCGAAGAATACTTTTTAATCAAGCAGAAGCGAACAGCAAAGTACTTTCCAGTCCTGCAATTGCAACATTCAAAGTACATTCAGAAGCACACTGTCACCATCGATGTGGTATGAGGCACAGTAACTGCGATGGGGTTGGGTTTGTTCGCACAATGAATGGAAATCTTAAGTGCTACATCTTGAAAGATAATGGAGTTGCTAATCAAAATAGCGAATACATGAATCATGATGTTGCCAGAGTGATCGTGAGTAATCAAACATTTCATGAACTTTTAGCTGCACACACATCTGGGTTTCTCAGACATGAGACATATTAAGGAAACCTATGAAAATTAGATTTGCATTTAATTGCAAGGTTGACCAATATATTTCACGAGAAATCGATTCATCAAGCGAGTATTTTACATAATATGACCTGTTGCAGATGTCATAAGCTTTAGACGCGCCCTACGAACACTGCTTTTCATTCATCAGTGGCAATGATATTATAGTTCATTAGAGGTGTGATAATTCCTCTCCGTATCCTTTGAGAACTGACTTCAATAATCTATGATATCGTCCTGCTTGTTTATCGTTTTTTAAAAGAAAATTCAATTTCCATAGCGCTGTGTTTCTTGGGTCTCGTGTTGAAGAAATTCTTTGGTGTATTTTCAAGATCGCTCAAGACGTATCCTTCCTGTTGACCTATTGCTTTGCAGGTTTTCGTAACACGATGTGGATGAGTTTTAGGAATGAATTCTCTTATGTCTCAACGTAATTTCATATTCTTCAAGCACTGAAGTATCTGCTACCTAATTATTCCGATTTGAAGCTATTATAAAATGTCCAGTCACTGAAGTAATCAAGTGCATTTCCATTTCGTTTGCAAATTCGCTCTTTTCGATCTTTTGACGAAATATCAACCGATTAACTTTATCTGTCTCTGACTTAATATTTTCTTAATACAGCTTTTATATTACCTGTCTTTCATTCTTTAAAATATAAAACACAAAATTATTTTTCTTCCAGGCGAAGCATTCGGGTACCGGAGTAGCAAAGGATTTAGGTAAGTTTCAACTTTTATCGTGAAAAAACCTCACACAAAAAGTTAGTGGGTTTTTATTTGCAAGAGGGCTTGGACACCAGAATGGTGTTGTTCTTCAGTCAATTTGATTCTCTAATGCTTCCTTTTTGAAGGTATTAAAATCTTCACCCACACAGCAACAAATGCTCAAGTGAATGGCTATGAAAACCCAAGAAGCTACGTTCGAAACATCCCATACAATGAACAACTTGATTACATTTTATTCACAACGGATTTAGCATGGAAATGTGAGCAACGTTTCACTTACAATTCATTTGGATCACTTCTTCAAGGTAATGCTGATTGGAAATCTGCCCATGGACCCTATTATACTTATTTTCCGTATGGCCCTTCCGGCACTTGTCGTTGTTCAGGTGCTGAAGCTAGTTGTTGTTGTGGCTCAGGGTACAGGGCTTGTCAATCTGGAAGTGTCATTTCAGCATGGCGGACAGATGTAGGTTATTTAACCAATCGATTTCATTTACCAGTTACTCAATTACGGTTTGGTGATACCGGTGAATATGGAGGCTTCAACGAAAGAGCTGGATATGCGCTTGGTAAAATGGAATGTATTATGACTATACCAGCTGCGTGATTGGTCAACCTTCTTTACATACACTACATTGATGAAGATGGGCTCTCTTACGTGTTTTGTAGGGTATAATTTATCAACACCGAACAATTCCACATTATTGAAGGGTTCTAGATTATTCTTGATCATGTGCAAAGGCTCGCAGTATTATGAATGCATCATTTTTAAACACTATTAATTACTGTACACGCAAGCTTGATAAATGCAAAGGCTTTTGGTAGCACAATCATTCTCCTATACACTTTTTCATAAAACGAATTGAATTATATGCTTTTGGATTAATCACATTCAAAGTGTTTGGTTTGAACCAAGTTGTTTTGAGTGTTTCACTGTCAGAAAGTTTTACTTGTTGTATGCAGTTACCGTAGCTTTTGGATGAGCCTATTGTACCTTTTTTGTTTGCATGATATGAGTCTGTGCGTTTTCCCAACTTGGAACTAGTCCCTCTACTTTCAATATATGCCATGTATATCCTACAATTAAATATCATGATTAGTAGTCTTGTGGCGTTCTCTCGCAAATCTGAATTCGATGTGATTATATTGCAAGTGCAAAACCTGTACATCACCCATCTGTCTATAATGGTCAATTCATACACAGTTCCAAATGCTCATCTCTGTTGAATAACCTGTCTTAATATAAAGGTCACCACTCTACAGCGGTTAACATTTCCCATTCTCAAAGCTGGTCGTTAATCAGTTTTCACAGTC
>JANVCG010111423.1:0-14157 GCA_025505365.1 Haliclystus inabai
ATTAATTGAGCTGAATTGTCACATGAGACAGGGGATTAGCGTTTGTTCTTACTTTGCCGCTGATGACCACAAAGTAACGTCATCTTCATGAAGGGCGGGTCATGGCCTAGTCAATCAGCTGCTACTTCGGATTGATCCGATTTTACATGCAAAGGTGGATTGGGATCAGGTGAAAAGCCGATTGTGCATGTTTATGCACACTTGGAGTAACAGCAGTGGCCGTCGATGGCACTTCGACACGACATGTTGCCTAATGACAATAAAACGAACATGATTTGATATTTCTTTCACAAGTGATGTCTGGGTATCATCACACACAGTTGGAAATAGTTTGTTGAAAGCAAATGTGAAATTATGAAATTGCTCAGTGAGCCACTCAAAAAGTTATTTTCGGTCGCTGGCTGCGCCAGCACTTTCTAGCAACCCAATAGTAACAGAAAAACGAGTGTGGGCAAGTTTATATTTATCCTCAGCCATTCTGGCTATAACAAAGGGCTAAAAAATACTAATGCGTCTGCTCTCAATGTATCGACCGGACCACAACAAAAAACAGTGTATCACTTATCAACTTTTTAAAAATTTTTATGAAAGTATAATTATGATAAGATTTCCCTGAACTGATAGCAAAATTTTATTTTTGTAGTTATTGATATTTTGTTCTTTTTAATAAGTATATTGCAACCACTAAATTCTCAAATGGCAGAACACTGCCTGCCAGACATTTCAATGCAAAGTATAAGGGATGGAAGTGAAACTGTAGATTGCAAAAATTGCAAAGCACAACTAATGGCCCAAACTACCAGAACAATATAAAGAGGCAAAAAACAAGAAAATAAAGAGTATGCAATAAGTGAAGAAAGTCAAATAAACATACTGTTGGTTTGACTGACCATCTCACGAAGTTTTGAAAGGCTTTGACGTTATTCAAGGATTAGAGGACTGTATAAATACTTCCTTCAATTCTTTGGTGTCTCAACAATGACTTTGAGAAGTCCAAATTGGCAAGGCATAAACAATGATATGGAATTCAACCAAATTCTATATCTCAAGTCATTGGTATCTGTAACTGTGACTCAAGAATGAAACTAGCCATTAGATTAACAAAAGATATATTAAATTAACAATAAAAGAGGTCTTGTCGTATTGACCCACAGTTACTGAACATACAGTGGGTGCAGGAGCCTTGTGTAATTTGCTGTTGCACCACACTTTCCATGTAACCAATCACAAAACGCAACAAGACAATAACATATATCTAGATTCAACGAAGTCCATTGTACAAGTTACAAACACATTAGATATAGAACATGAATATAGAATGAAAACGAGGTTAAATAATTAATCGAGGCTAACATGATCACAACGATTGCATAAAGTTTCGACTTGAGTTGCAACAATAGACCAATAATCCATACTTGCATCAGTAAAATGACATAATTCTTTATATTCCATCCAGGTGAACAAGCGTTACTGTCTGTTCTAATAACTTTTTACTATTATTGAATGCCAATGTAGCAGTATCATCCCACCTGACATCTTTTAGTAAGATAGATGCCGCACTTCGCTTAGTATGAGAACCGGATAACGTAAACTAATCCTCTAGCATAAGTGAAGCAATAACTTTACAAAGTCTGGTAACGTTTTGCGCATCCAATTAAGAGCACATATAAATTGCTGTAGCTGTGGTTCGAGTTCTGCTTTCAGTGTATTTCTAAGAGTGGCAGGCTGAATGAACAGCATAAACAATGCATTCCACCTTAATCTTTTGATTTTTCTTATTTTCGAACATAATTGCAATCTATATTTTTCGAAGATATCATCGGCATCTTAAAAGAATTTCAACACTCGTGCTTCACTATCCTTTATTTTCAGATCCATTCTGAGTTCCTTCTTCGTGATCATCTCTATATCAGGCGGATTTCCTTCTTTTGAGAGATCAAGTTTCTTCCGTAGGAAAGTTTCTAGGCTCTCCTCCGTTATTTGGTCGACCCTTTCTCCCAGTTCATAGTTAGCAATAACTCTTAGCAACAGCGGCCCAACGCATGCCTTTATTGCCAACTTTGCTAGTGCTATGAATCTCTCTTCCGCCACTTTCATTTCATGCTCATAACTTGTAAAAAATTTCAGCACTTCTTCCAAGTCAAGTGACCATAAACGTGGAGCTGTAACAGGTAAGAACAAGAATCTCTCCCTCGTTACACGCTCATCTTGTTCTCCAATTAACATTTTGAAGAACAGTTTATGGTACCGCTAAAGTTAACTTTGTGGTGCTGAACAAATCAAAGACACCTGCAGATCATTTCTATCCTCTATTAAGCTCGACGGCTAACAGAAGACTGTCTGACTAGAGAGTCAGACATAGCTAAATACAGCATCGAAACGAGGATAGCCTCGCTACATACTGTATAACTATATAACAATGAAGTTGAAAGTAGATTTCGAAACAAAAAAAAGGGAAACTTGCTCGATAAAAAACTTTTCAACCTTTTGCTATTAAAACAACACACAAACTGAAGCTGCTATGAAGTATGACGTTCACATCTCAATGTGATTTCACATTAGAGACCAGTGTGAAATAGAATCACTTAGTGATAGCTGCATCAATTGAGTCTTGTCTGTTCTGTTGTGCTTGCCTTAGTTTTCAGGTGTTTCAGCCGGTCACTTCAACAAAAACAAATGAAATTAAAAAAGTAGTACCCTATTATGTTTATGGTTGTTTGAAAATTTTCAGAACTTTCATTATGTTCTCATTGAGTGTTGATTCAAGATTCACCTGTCAACAATTACCGTGGACTCCAAATTTTACTTAGCAAGTCGCTAAATGTATCAATCAGTGACCTGTGCATTCATACTTATTTTGCACCCTGGTCCTTGAAAGCTAATCTCTTCAACATTCTCAATTGTTCTGCTTTTGCTACTCTAAATTGTACTCACTGTTAAATCTTCCCATGAAAAAAGATTTGTTACTGTTTTCATTACTCAGTCAGTTATTCAGTAAAATCGCAAGATGAAAATAAATGGGAATTCAAATTCAGGTAGTGATAACCAAGTAAAACCTAAAAAGTGTGTCTATCCTGCACACAGAGAAAGAAGTGGCTTGACTAGATATCTTTTCCTTGATTTTTGTAGATTGAGTTTTTGAAATGAAAATAGTTTGTAAGGTCCTGTTTTTTAAAATCAAGATCAGTAATAATTGAAATATCTCTTTCTTTTCAGATTCAATACAGATTTTATTGCTTGGCGAGGCCTTTTCACTAAAATCTTTTGTACACCTTATGAGAAGCGTGATCCTTGGCAATTTGCTGCTATCAAAGTTCATGGCACCATCTTCATGTGTGAAATAGAAACAGCTTTTAAACGAAATGAAAGACTCAATCGTTCCGCCAAGTTAGATCAAATGTGTTACTGGGGATTCAAATTTGAAGATTATGTGACTAAGGAGCAAGGTTGGTAAACATTGTTATCACATTGTTAATATAGTCACTTTTTCACTTTAACAGCAGACTTGTTCTTTGTATACTAGTTGCTCTTGACTGCCAGGTTTTCATTTCTAATAAACTCCGTTTTTTTTGTAAAAAATATTGTGAACTTGTAATTAAGTGAATTTGTTAACAAGTATTAATATTATTAATCAACATTTCAACTCTAATACTTTTTTCAATCGATTTGTGATGTCTTTGAATTTGATGTAATAGGTTGAGACTTCAGGAAAATCTCACAAAAATTGTTTCATCAATATGTCAAAACTATAGCTGCTCAATTTTTGTATAAGCTACAAATTGTTGCAAAACTTGAATAAATTTGGTAGCAAAAGCTGTTTCTTGTTCTACATGGATCTCTTTTCGGTTTCTGATTATTTAAAGAAAAGGTTCACTTTGAATGTTGCAGTTTTTTAATGAATAAATAAATTGTAATATCAGTAGTCAAAAATATCAGCAATCTCAATATAAAAAACACTCTAGTAACTGATTGGCAGAGTTTCAAAACTCGTTTGGTAATAAATATGTATGAAAAAAAACTCAAAGGCTACATTTTAATGATTTTGTTTCTTTTCAAAGTTTTATAAGAAGATCTTGCTTTGAAAACCAGTGTGAACAAATGAGTCAAAACTATAGACAATTATTCAAAGAATCTGTTATTATGGATGAATCTGCAGCCATTTTTCCTTCCATAGTGGCTGCTTGTATAATATTTGAATTAAAATTGTTTAATAATAAAATAATTATGCAACTCGCTAATTTTGTCTGACTTTGAGAAGTTAACAGACCACAAGCCTCTATTATCTACCTCAGTCCCTGGCTTAAGCACATGATAGAGCTCAGGGTTTTGTAATTCTTAATGTCTCGATCAATCTCATTCGATAATTGGTAATTAGTTTCATTTGCTTCTGCTGATAGATGATACAGTTTTGAATGTAGTCTGTCACATTATTTTCTATTCAATAATCTGCCTACAATTGAGTTGCAATTGCAGTTGAGATACATATTTCACCCAAAATGATTTTGTACAAGTAGTAGTATTTCGATTCCAAGGAGGCAAGGAAGTCAGTTCAAAGCACAGTTTTTATCAAACTATTTCTCCAATTCCAAAACATCAGAACTCATGTTACAACGGTGCAATATAATAATCAACAAAAGACTGCAAAGTCTTGTCAACACTGCCAGTATAAGATCATGACTATGACAAAGAAAAAACTACACTCCCTCATTGATAATCATACTCCACAGCTTAACTAGTTACCATATGATTATCATTAACTGGTCAACACAAAATAAAACTGAGCTAACCCATAGAATAATTGTAATGGCTAATTACAGTATCAAGATACCTGAATATAGCACATCCTAATTATCTCAATGTTTCACCTTTACATGTTGTTGCACTGTTGTTTTCAATTGTTTTCCTTCCTTCAATCATTTTGCATAATGTTTCATTAAATGTATTGAAGCTATGGTAGTTTTTTCTCTGTTAACACCTTTGTTCACAATTCAAGTGTACAGGCAGTAATTCCTGGAGTAGTAAAGATTCAATATCTGTTATGTCTAATAGATGTACTGCTTTGACAAGCAAAATAGATGTTCAAGCAAAATGGAAATTTATTTGCTGAGTCATGCTTAAAAAGGAACCAAATTAATAAGAATAAGGAACGAGTAGGCCTAAAGGAAGATTACTGTACTGACACCTTTTTTCTTGTTATACCCTTTCTTATTTGGGTTCTTGTGTTCCATACTGACTCACAGAACCTGGAAACATAGAAGAATACAAATCGTTCCATTTTAGTTAAGAATTTACCTCGGATGGCTATGATCATATAGCTATAAACTATTGCAGGCTCATGTACATATAAGAAAATTTAGCTCTACTAAGTAGTTAAATATTATTACTTGTTGGTTTATACTTGAATCAAACTCAGTCATCAATTGCATCCTGATATTACTGTGGAACCTGTCTATAAAGTTCACCCTATAGGGCTGCCACCTGGCTATAATTGTGACATCAATTCATCACAAATGGTAACTTCTACTCAATTCAACCTATGTATATGTTGGTAAACAATTATTACGTAATATCTATATTAAGAGCTTATCACTAGGTTAGTCATGTAATGCACGCGAGACTGCGTCGTGACATAAAGTCACATGTTACAGGAAACACCTTTGTAGTTAGAAGGAGTTGTCGCGCGTGTATGGTTGATAGTATTTTATGTTGGGATTGTTATAAAGTATTTTCAGTTATTATTATATCGTTAAAGTTGATTACACATCGGTTGTTGTTATTGAATCCATCTTACTGGCTTGTACTTTTCATCAGTATAAAGGTCCACCTCCCATAATGGTCAGCCTTCCCTAAACACATAGCTGGCCATTATACACAGGTTTTATTGTATTTGCTTCTTGATTAAGTTGGATAATCATTTAGAATATACAATTGTTTACTTAGCTATTGAGCTTCACCAATTTTCTTCTTCTTATTTTCAGATGGAAAAGTAGGTCCTCATGATATCATAAACAATTGTGAATCATATTGTTCTGTCGTAAGAAGTCGGCTTGGTAACCATTCGATTGTCATTGGTGCAGAAGTTGATTGTAAAGATGATAGTGATGCAAAATCGCCTCAGAATTATATCGAGCTCAAAACAACTCGACATATGACAACAAGTAAGCAATGGGAGAATTTTGTGAGGTATAAATTGAAGAAATTTTGGGCCCAAAGCTTTTTGTGTGGCTTACCAACAATTATTTGTGGATTAAGAGATGATAATGGTATTGTGGATGAGCTCAAGACTTTCAAAACAATGGAAATACCTAGCTTAACAAAACGATATCATGGCTGCTGGGATGCAAATAACTGTATTCAATTTGCAGATAGATTTTTAAACTTTGTCAAAGGTTTGGCTGTAGATAATAATCCAGATATTATTTATAATTTTTATTTCAATGAACCCTTTCAAACTATTGAAGTCAAAGTAAAGGAAGGGATAAAAAATGAAAAGTTTCTACCAGAATGGTTTCTAAACTTATAAGAAGGGTAATTTATGGTAATCAAGCCTGCTGTGGGCCTATACATGGCTATGATATTTGGAGTAATGGATATTTATTGTTTAAAATGAAAAATGTGATATGCAGATCAATATGCGCTTACAATTATTTGGACTATGTACGATTGGAATGCATGAATTCTAGGTTTTTTCACTGTGAAGTCATCATGCACAGAAAAACTACTGTGAGAGGATGAAATAAAATAATTTAGTCAGCACTTCATCAAATAGTTAAGCCTAGGTTACAGCGTGCTATGATTGCTATCAGCCCACTGCACCATCAATTCTAACAAAATTTTGCTTAGCACGCACTTAGCATGTCCATGTGCACAGAGCTTTTGTTTGGGAGTTCTCTATCATCCTTGTTTTGCTTCATTTCAGTGAGTCACAGACAACCTACGATCCCTGACAGATCAGATATGCTATGTTTCGGTAAATCTGGGGGTTGTGTCTACGTTTCTTAACGAATCGTCACAGATTCAGGATTCATTGCCTTGAAGAAGAAAGCATCCTCAGAAGATAACGCTTTTCAGTTCGCTGTAAGATTGAGAATTTTATTTTCCAGTTTCAAAAGATAAAAGCATTTTGTTTGTCCCAAGATTAAAAAAAATCAACAAGGGCTAGCGTTCAAACAAGCAATTTATATTCAATAGCAAAAATTGGTAGTTTTGTTACACAAATAGATAATTTATGGTTTCATTTGAATTGAAAATATAAATTTTCCACTCTAATATGATATTTTGGGGTTAAATGCAATTTTACTAAGGTTAAACCATCGTCATGTAAATGCGCATGCCTTTTGGATGCTTTCTTCACAGGTGATTTTTGTAGGTGTCCGAATGCGGGGCAAAGTATGGGCTTGAGGTGCATATTCTCAGAAGGGGGTTTGTAGTGCACAGTAAGGGAGTCACTAGTCCTTAGGTTTTTCCAAGGTACATAGAAAAGATGGAGAGCAGGGTTTTTCAAGGCGTTGCCGTGGATCTTATCATTCATCGCTTTGCCAGCTTGCTGCCTAGTCAACTCAGCCAATTGCTGCCAGTAATTTTATATCATTATTGCCTGCCGCTTTGATAAACTGCTTTATATTAGTTGTTTGATTTCTAGGTTATCAAACCAGGTTTGTGTTATTGCCAGTAAGCTTGCTTTTGCTGCTGCCTATGCCTTTGCTTGCTCAATACTTGCCGCCACTTACATTCCAAATGCTCCTCCCCATCCTTATCCCTTCATCTTCATAGTAAGTATTTAGGCATTCCACTGACCTAGCAGTGTGACTGGAGCTGGTTGGTGGTTGTTGTTGGTCTGCCTTTGTCTGCTACCCCGTTTGCCAGGTTTATTGCCACCTCCCACCAACCATGCACCTGGGCTAAATATTATGTTCTCGAATGTGAATTGTTTAATTATCTTTCACTCGAGCCCTAACAGAAGCTGTACTCGCATCGTTTCTACAAGTAAACAAACCAAGTTGGGTGTTCTGATAGCACGCTGCTTAACCTAGGCCTTACATTACAGCACCAGTAAACATCAATAAACACAACAATCATGACTGTGACACATTAGCTTCTGGGATTAGATCAACGGAGGGGGCCTGAACCAGACCAATAAAAAGTGGGCGTTTCCAACTTATTTGATAATTTTTTAATAAGATTTGTTTCATTTTCTGGTAAACAGGATTTGTACAACTTGTGTTTGATAACTGGACAACAACTTGAAGCTCAAGTCAAATTTGTCCAAATTTTGGACAAGGTTGTAACATTTGCAGAACCTACACCCATGACCAGTGACCAGGTATCACAAAGTGCAGAATGACATTTTCTGAAGACCTGCTGTACTTGCAATTCCAAAATTTATAGTTTACGTTACATTTTTGACTAATTCCTTCTGCTCTCCATCTTTCACATTAAAGTTTTGACATTTGGCGTCCAGTATCCCCATTGACTATCTATATATTATCACCCTTGTAAGGCTCTTTCTGTGACAGGGTAGCAGCCCCTTAGAAGTGAATCCTTTTCCTGCTAGGTACTTATCCTTGAAGTTGGCTTGACTTTGTAATCACCCTCTTCCTCTACCTTGCTAATTGTAGGTGAAGTTGGTGATGATGTTACCGTTAATTGGCCTTACTTGTCACCTGAACATTTTTTTGAATAATGCATTTTTTCTAATATTTATTCAATTGTGATGGCGTGGAAAGCGTGACCGTCCATATAACTATAAGTAAGTACAATGAGCGACGCTTTTAAATGACGACTAGTGATAGCGTGCTTAGGTGATTTGCATCAGTTAGCGCTGTATAGATTGAAATCTACCCAATAGGACGATTAGCGTTCAACGTTTTTATTCTGAAAATTATACTATAGTAGTTACGGATGAAAAATTTATAATTATACGTAATTGGGTGAACGTTTTGTTCCTTCAGAAACGGTTACAAAATTTTCATAGTCAGTTTTTTGTCTCCAGTGTCAAGAGTTTCGAGGTGTGGTCCGTCAGATGCACCCTTTCCATTCACGACCATTCACCCTTTCTTGTTTAAAAAAAAAATAAAGAAAAAGCAAACAGTATGTTTGATTTGCGGATAAATATTTGTCACGGTGTTTGATTAGGTTAACATAGGGATTAACTTTCTTATAGTACTGTTGTTTTTATTCAAGTTTCAAGAGTTTGATAAAAGAACCTTTAAACAACAGCGAAGAATATTTGATCATGGATTAAATGACAAAACAATTCGCAAACGCTAGCTTTGGCGTCTCCTCTAACAGTTTGATAAAAAACAATTAAAAAGTCGGTAGTTTTGTATTTATTAAGTCCACCAAGTGTACCCGAATTGTTAACTAAAGCAGTGGTGTTTGATTTTATTATTATTTTATCACAGTAATTCTATTCAATCTGTTAGACAATCGATTATTGTTTGTGAAGAACAATGACACAGCCGGAGTTGCGTGTGAACACAATAATAGATTGTAGATTTCCTCACGTGGGAAATGACGAGACGACGCTCAAAACAGCAGAATGATGCCAGTTTGACATGAGAAACAGTCGAATAATCGAAAGAGCATACTAATTTGGATAGCTGTTTATTATACCGTCTTGACTGACGTGTCGAGGAAGTCAATCGCGGAGATAGATTTATTATTTGTCATAATTATTGTACACAGTTCACATGAGTAGTCAAGACAGGTAAAAAAGTTTGATTGATTGTGAACGAACGGCGTCAGTTGTACAGTATTCCGTTATAAGATATTTAGGGTTTTGATGGGTAACTCTATGCGATCTTATTTGAAAGCAAGAGGAAAACATGCCTGGCTACGACCATTACAAGTTGTTATGGTTGGCTTAGATAAAGCTGGTAAAACCACATTACTTTACCAACTCAAACTGAACTCATTTATTCAAACTGTTCAAACATCGGCTTTCAATGTCGAGCTGATCAAAATCTCTAAGCATTTACGTATTAATTTATGGGATGTTGGAGGAAGTGATAGTATAAGACCGTTATGGCGAACATATTTAAGAAGAGCTGAAGTCGTTGTCTTCGTTGTCGATTCAGTTGATACTCAAAGATTTGACGAAGCCCTGGAAGAAATAGCCGATGTTAGTACGTTTTGTGAAAAAGCTAACGTTCCATTATTAATCATAGCCAATAAACAAGACAGGCCTAAAGCAATTCCACCGATACATCTTGTAGATCGATTGAATTTAATGAAATTAGGTGGAATGTGGCATTTACATGCTTGCAGTGGGAAAACTGGCAATGGTTTAATGGACGGTCTGTTATCTATTGAAGATCTTATCATGCGCAAACGGAAATTCTCAAGAAGCAAATCATTAAACTCACTAGAAATATTGCCCATTACGAGCAAGATATCAGAATTTATCTGATTGTGGGTTGTATTCAAATGAATTAAAAGTTTACGCTCTTATAACACGTCAATGGAGAGAAAGTGTATTATGTTTGGGTTGTTAATAGCGACCAGCAACAGGTTGAATTTTCAATTTATTTTGTGGTGGGTAATTGAAGAAATAGTATTTCGCTTGTATTTAAAATATGCGAAGATTCTATAACTGTAAATAGCGTGTTACATATGCATGCAGATACTATGAATTTTGTAAATTTGTAAATACAACCTAGTATTCAAGAAGAATAAATGACTATTTTTGTTTCTTCAACTATTTTGTATTGATACGTGCGTTTTTTAGCTTGCGTGAAGACAGACTTCAGCTTTGCTTGAGCCTCAGCGTTCTAGATTTGTCTCAACACCATAAAAATGCAAACAGTGACATGATAAAATAGATTTTGTCCCTTAATTCAGTATATCTACTGTCTACTTACAGTTAATAATAGCCGTTTTTCTTTTGTTTATTCAAAAAATAAATTTTCATCAATAAGAAAACTGGAGCCTCATCATCTTCTTAGCTTTTTTCTCAACTTTTTAAGAATTTGAGCATCGATGTTTTTATAAACTGTGTTCTTATGTGGAAGCAAATTACAAGGACCAAGGGAAATTTCTGCAGATGAAACGTTTTTAAAAATCAGATCAAATATGGTTTTGACGTCAAAATGTGAGACATTGAATTATGAGGATAAAATGGAGAAAAAATTCACATCCTGCAGTTCGGAAACTGACAAGTTAAACTGTAGAATCAGAAAAATCTATTTATAACATCATTGTATCAAACAACTATTCTATTATATACATATATGACTACATCATATTACATATTTTGTACATTTTTTAATGACATCCATTGTATGGAGCCCATTACAGCACCAAATTTAGACAAAAGAGTTGCAGGCAGACCACACAAATTCACTTTTGATAAGGTAGTGATCGAATTTGAAATCAAATCACTAGAGAAAATATCATTAAGGAATGCAACATTCATCATCATCATCATCATAGATCAATGACTAACCCACGAAACTGTTGTAAACATAATGAAAAGTGATATTTCCAGGGAAGCATTTACTGTTTTACTGATTATTCACATGTTGGTGATCGACTCTTCAAGGCCATCAGAGGGAATGAGAAGGCAAACTCTAGCTCCTTCCTTGTGTGGATTGCTTGGCTAATTTTTTCAACAAAAAATGGTAATACATTACTCTATATCCTGATGTGATGAAATGCACAATCAGAGAACAACACTTGAGCTATAATTGAGACTTGATGAAGAAAAGATACAAAACGGTCCATGGCGGTTCACCTCCATTAACATAAAGGACATACGAATAACCATCAACTTTTTTGCCATCAATTGCATAATACAATGGTAAATACAGATGTGCTTCAAAATTACGCTCTTTATAGAATTGAATGGCAGCCCTATTGCTTGCAAGTACGTGTAGGTAAACGGCTTTGCAGGACGAGTTTTCAGACAATTTGACTTGGGAGAGGAAAGTGTCAAGTAACAGCGATGCTGTTGAAGAAGGAGATAGCATTACTAAAGTAGTTTATCACATTTGAGAAGAGTTTTAATTCTTATTTATATTGGATTATATAAAAAAAGTTGGCTGTTCGAATGTCAAATTGTTGGTAGGTCACACGGATGATAGCAAATGCTAAATTTACTAACCACCAGGGGCAGCGGAATGTTCTGCCACCTGGGCAAAGGGGCATAATCTTTGTTGTAAATTTATTGGGAAACCTTATTGATGGGAATCCTTACAGCAAATACTAC
The DNA here is from genome assembly GCA_025505365.1 of Haliclystus inabai. NCBI lineage: Eukaryota > Metazoa > Cnidaria > Staurozoa > Stauromedusae > Haliclystidae > Haliclystus > Haliclystus inabai. The sequence continues at coordinate 12,209 of JANVCG010111423.1, forward strand.
ATTGTTATGACACAATAAGAAACAATGCAAAATGGAATACATCAATGCATATGTTCTGCCTCCCAAAATAGAAGTGAAATTACCAAGTTCTTTACTAAATATTACAGCATTGAGATAACAGTAACTCACCTATTCCTTTTCGCCTATAAGGCTCAGCAACTCCAAGTATCAAAATATAAGCAACTTTTGTATCGACAGGATACCAAAATCCCAAGATATTCGCATCCTGAATCAAAAACAAATTATATTATAAAAATTTCAAACTGATATTTCTATCTGGAATATGAAAATTCATGTTGATGATGCAAATACAACACATCATGATAAAACTACCTACACAACAGTGAAAAAGTCTAAGGATACTTGTTACAAATCCCAAAATTCAACATCACTACATGCATAAAAACTAGATAAGGGACAAACATGTCCTTGAAATTCAAATAGTAGGTCAAAGGCCTTTAAATTTTCAATTCGAAATTAAGTTTCAAATAATTTTAAAATACTTGATAAATCAATATACAATTTTATATTGGCTTATTACGGCTGTAATAAGTATGGATTTGTTATCTAATACAAAAAACAACAACAACAGATGAGCCAACGCAAGATATCTCAACATGTCATTCCATCTTACTTTCTGTAGTTCTGGAACAAGTGCTGAGCTCGGGCCCAAGTAAAGTGTTTGATTACTAGGCTAACGAGCATAAATTACAATAATTACCTCTTTATTACTTCTGTGTCTACTCTTTACTTCAGCTATTATAACACCAATAATGTCATTGTTAAATGTTGCAGCAAGTGCAAAGAATTTACTATTTGATGTCACATCATTGTACCATACATCTGGGTAGCTAAAACACGATGTAAGACATTCTATTATAATTATATGCAAGGGGGTAGGCCTAGTATTTTTATTATCGAATAGAAGGTTGTGCTAGTCAAGCAGATCCATTTCAAAGCATATACTTCACTCTGCTATATATTCTTTGTAAGGCAGAATTGGTCATATACATTGAAAACATTTCAAAGAGAAGTGTGCATCAGAAAAAAATTCCTGAAAACTGGCAACAAAACCTTTATAATGCCGATCTTATTAAATCTGAGTTTTAAGATTGAAAGATAATATTGTGGTTCCGCAAACCAGGTCCGACAAAGTCCAGGAACCCGGGAACCAGGTTCCTGGAAGGCTGGAGCAAATTATGAAGAATTCTGAAGGTTTTTAGCTTTCATAAGTTGAATTTTGTGAGTTAATTTTGGAAGATAAGAAGTTTCACAGTATTTGTCCGAAGATTGTAAGGTAATTAATTTCGTTTAATCAATATTATTTTTAATGATAAAGGTTACCAAAACATCAAACGGCGACTATGAAGTTGCGTTCAATTACAGAATCGCGTTCTACTCGCCTCGAATTACAACAACGTGTGAACTGCTTTTCATTGTTGTGGTTGCTGCTAACTGTTAACTCATTAAAAATCATTCAACCAAATTATTCAAATGTAATTCTGGTGAGCGAGCATGGTTTAGCAGCTATGTTTGATGCTTTCTTTCGAAGATTTTCCTTTATCACACCAAAGTTGCACATAATAATTTTCTCTCAATGAAACAATCAAATGTTTGAATGGAACGGCGTTTGATAGTCGTATCGAATGACGAATCGAATAATATCATTACAAATCCTTTTGATGGATCAGATTCGACAGCAAAAGTGCAAACAAGAACCATGACTATGCAAGAGCTAAGTTGACCCATGCTAATGAGTTTCAAATCACGCTTCATTAATAGGCTGATCCATAGGTTCAGAAAGACAGCTACCGCTACATATGCCTGTTTAATCGTTGAGATGCATTTACTGAAAAGTTATTAAAACTTCACATTCAAATTAATAATTCATTTTTGAATAATTCATAATGTAAGATTATGAATCTAAAAGAAAACAAAATCTGCCATTG
>JANVCG010111534.1:0-14142 GCA_025505365.1 Haliclystus inabai
GGAATACGCTCTTTTTCAAAGTATTTAATAGCCCCCCTGTCGGGGCGTTCAGCCCCCTCGTCGGAGAAATCCTGGTGGCACCCCTGATGCTATGTGTAAGCAATAATGTGTTATAAAAAGCGTCTTGATAAGCAGTTTCTAGTGTATGTGTCATCCGCACCCAATATCATGGGCGCACAGCTTGGTTTAGTTTAGCAGTTTCCATATATTCAATTGCTGGATACCTTTTGCAAATACTGTTTGCAAATTCTAGAAACATTTTGCCAAATCACGATAAAAACAGATTGAGTATTGCATATTTCTCTTGAAACTTTTCATAACAGATGCATCGACTAACACTGGGCGAATGCACGGTTTGCTGAATAAATTTGTATATGACTTTCAAATTGATAAGCTTGAACAGTTCAAGTTTAAGTTGAATACCATGGATGTGCAAAAACAGTGCTAACAACACTTGAAAAGTAGTACAAACATTCTCAAGTTCTGAAACCAATTTATTCAAGCAATCAAACTGAAGTATCTCATACTTTTGCCATTGCTATTACCCATAATAAATTAGTAGGCTACACAAGATTAGGGTTTTTCAGCTAAAACACAACCAAACCTACGTATGACTCGAGCTCCATTTATTTAGCTTATTTGATTTTTAAATCAATTAAAATCATCGTCAAATACAGATGAAATGGTAAATGTAGTATCTGAATCAGCATCTTCAAAATAATAATGCGCCAGTGTGTGTGTATAGCGAATACGCCTGTTTTACTTCCAACAATAACTCACACAGACGCTGAGCATGAAAAGTTCCAAACGTACATTTTAGCTAGCCAAGATACTAGCTAAAGTTGAATGAAATTCATGGGTGAAACTTACCGTCTCCAGGTTTCTTGCTTTCAACGTCAACACCCATGATGAGTTGTAGTTCAATTAGTGATGGGATTCTACCTTCGGTTGACCACTAACCAAGTTAAAATTTTTCAACGAGAGAGAGTGAAGCCATTCAATATCACCTGGGCACCACTTTCAACAGTTGCATCATGGGAAATTTATGCGATGGCGCCAAAGTATAACCTCGCTGTACTGAATAGTCTGCGTGCAGACCAAACTCACAAACCCTCCGCGAATTCTGCCGCATCACTGACTGATTGACAGCTTATTACAATGTATCAATATGCAGATCTTAACTAACATGAAACTTCCAGTTTTGACTCCAGCAGTTGATCGACGAAAAAGAAGTTGTCCAAAAAAAATCAGCCTTCTTGAGAATCGCACAATATAGCGTTATTCATTGGGTACCTTGGTCATGAAATGGAGTTATAGCCAACGAAAAAGAAGTTGATGCACTTATTAGTAAATTCTATACTCTACGAAGTAATTATCTTGGCAAAGAATGAATAAGGATATCAATTGACGTGACACCCAGAAGCAGTCCGCAAACAGAGGACATGACACAATTGTTAATTTTATCAATATTTTTAAGCACACGTTCCGTATTAAATCGGTTTGAGCTAATTACAATGTCTTGGTTTGTTTGACAACCAATGGTGTAGGAGGCATCCCAGCAAAAATTCTTATCAGGCAATGTTTGAGCAGATCAAATATTTTTCTATTATTTCAATGGAGTTTTCTAACTTGAAACTGTTTTCAGCACCATATACGCTTGTATTGATTCAGTGCTACGCGACCGGTAACTACATGGATGGTTTCAACCTCAACACTACATCTCACATGAATTGTTCAACACATAACATAAAGGCCCATAAACAGCTATACATCATTTACAGTTCTTGTACCTTCTCAAGGCAACATTTTATACTATACAAAGCGAACATCTTGGGCTAGTATTGATCTCATCAAAAGTGAGGTGTTACACTATGGTGAGGAAGCAATTTCTTTTTGAATATGAGGAGCAAATCTTTAACAGTTCTCTTGAGAGCCAATGCAAGTTTCCCTGGCTCTATGTTCAATAATCGAGGTGTAGACTTTCCTGGGTTCTTCTGCTTTTGCCTTTTGCCATTCCCAAGTTTATTGATTTCGACTTCCACGTCTTTTCGAGTGGCGTTCACTGGTTGAGCATTTGTTTTAGGTTTTGATTTAAGTTTACGTCTGATTTTATCGTTTGATCTATTTGTAATGTTATTGGTGATTGGTATGCTACTCTCTTGGTTTTTGATAGTTTCTTTAATGGGAAATTGAAAAGTGACATGATTCATCAATGCGACAATCGGGCTCTCTGTTATTCCGCATAGATCGTTCTCCATTGCTATTCGGATGTAACCGTTCTCTCCCCATGATTGCGACCATGAATTCTTCACCAACCAATACTCGCGACCATTCTCTTTGCCGTAGCCAACAACGAGGGCGGAGTGACGTGTGCCATTTGACCCTTCAACAAAGAATATCAAAATGGACATGTACTATGGTATCGAATGACATCATCTCATTTAATACTTTCAAACTCACTTGGTGCTCTTCTTTTAAGCGTCTTACTCTACTAATCTTTATTTCTTTCTCCCATGTATATAAATTCTGATCTGTTAGCTTTATTAACATCGTACTTTCCATCTCTACCTTGTCCGTAGCTACCGAGGGTGTGAGAGGAATAAATACCTCCCCCCAATCGCCACCACCAAAGCAAATACTCGTTGTGTTAGATGGAATTCCGGGGATTGAATGGGTTGCTTTAGCTTCTTTTTGAGTAACGAATTGACACTTTTATTCAAAATTCTGTTTTCGATTTATCGATACACCCATTTTAGTCTAGCAGTCTTTTGCACCCCCTCCCTTTGCTCCTCTTGCTACTTTTACAATAAAATATATTACATATTTCTTACTTACAACACATGGAGTCGGTGTAGATGCCTTTGCTGTAGAACTTGAATGACAGTGGTGTTGTATTAATAGATACTGCAGCAGGGCCATGACGAGCGATGGCAATTTTTAATGCTGTGCTATTGTAGCTGGGTACATATGCAAACGCATCGATCTTTGTACCGTACCAAGTGTCGTTGAAGTGACACACACCTTCCTAATTAAAAAGAATATTAGTCAGTGCCATGAATGGACGGAAGTTTAAAAATATTTAAAGGGAGGGTTTCTGATGATGAAAACTGAACGTGGAACATAAAACAGCGAATAACAATAATGGTAATGGATAATATAGGCATGAATAATAATTATAAATGCATGGCATGGTTTGCAACACGTATACTCCGAGAGAGACTAATTAAAAGGAATCCGACTATCCCAATCTATTAACGACAATAGCTCTATAGTGCAACAACAATAATCACCTGGCCAAGGTACTTCCCATAACTTCGGTCTGTTGATATCCCATGGATGAAGATCCAACTCAATGCCTTGGAGTAAAAGCCTCCTTTGCAGCCATGGTTACCAGATCCCCATGAACAATCTACGATTTGTTGAGCTGATAACTCGATCAATTTTCCTGTCTGAAAAGTTAATATGCGAACTCATAACAAAGAACTTGGAACACTGAGATGGTTGAATTTCCTTGAAGGCAGATTGTTCAAAAAGTAAGGCAATAAGAGTCGAATACCTTTAGAAACTGTGCTCCTTCTGCGGCACCTGCAGCGGAAAACGCATAGCATGATCCACATATGGCTTGACCTTTTACTGACGAAACTGCTCCTGCAATAATCAAATATACAACAGTACTAAAATGAAATAGTATTATGCAATCGTTCTGAATTGTGAATATGTTAATCTGTAGCATACGTAACTAGCCTCATTATCAATAAAACCTCACTTTCATTCTACTCAATATTCAATCACACATTACAAATTATTATTAATAAAACAGTCCTCTAGCTCACAAGTCAAAGTTAATGTAACGAGGGTTGATTATTGTTGATTGATATTTGGTTCGTTACTTAAATAGATACAGAAACGAGACAGTGATGAAACGTATGTATCTTTATTAATAACTTTGACTTGTTAGCTAGAGGACTGTTTTATTAATAATACTTTGTAATGTGTGATCGAATATTGAGTAGAATGAAAGTGAGGTTTTATTGATAATGAGGCTAGTTTCGTATGCTACAAATTTACATCGCATTCAGCTTACCATAATCTCGCCAATCGAGAGACTGAGGTACATCAACTGGTTGTGGCGGTGCAGTCTTGTTTCTCGTCTGTTCAAGTTCATGGCTTTTGAGTGTAACAATTCCTTTGTGCTTCTTGTTATCTTTTTCGGCTGGCTCAATCCCAAGAGCATCGAGGTGCTCTTTTTCTGTCATGTCTGTAAAATGGTTTGGTGCCAGCTTGTACGTGGTATTTTTACGATTGCTCGAATGGATGTATCTGCAGATTTAAGATTCATTTACAATCATACAAATGAAGGTTAAATAAGAAGTCATCAAGCGAGCAGATACAAATGATCACGGTAAAGCAGGTATTGACAAGATATGTAATTAGCGATTCTGAGTGAGCAAAAGATAAAAATTTTAATAAAGAAGAAACTGTGAAGATCACTGAAGACGACGAACCTACTGTTGTGCTTGAAGATATGCTTTTTCTTCTGATGTGTCTTTGAGTCTGTCTTTCGTTTCTGGTGCTGAGATTTGTACAGAGAATATAAGTGTGCATGATCAACGGCGCTCTCTCTTGTGAACGAGGTGAATTCTTGCATTGGATTGACAGCGAGGCTTGATTCCAAACTCTGTGACCAGTTGAAGCAATGCTTAGTTATTTCTAAACGAAATTGCAAATACACTTTGTGATATCGCTTCGTAAAGAGGCTACAGACAACAGTAAACAGAAAAAGAGCTTCAAAGAGCACATCCTCACTCGGTCAACACCAAACTAACTCTGCCCCATTACTGCGTCACAGATGCCATCATCATGTTGCAACAGTTTTGTGTGTTATGTTAGCATGATGGAAGAGCTTAAAGATGGCAGTGCACGTGGAAATAGCACTCGTATATCATGGAAATTGGAAGACAACTTTCCAAATGTACAGTGAAAGTAGGCTATACCTTAATTTATCACTTCTCCAGTGTTTCCATTCATAAATTATACTGTCTCGCTATTCTTTGCTCTTTCAGTTATCATAGAATTTGGTGGGTATCTCCTTCTACATTTCAAGCAATCAATTTTCACAATTTTATGGCTACCAAAGTAAGAGTTTCAAATCAATGCATTCAACGAACGGCCCTGAAAGCGATTGTGGCTAAAACTGTTTACTTTAATCATGCAGCTTAGCTTCAGAGACGACATTTGAGGCCTGTCACATCGAGCTGGTCCTACAAGTGTTTCCAATAAGCTTAGTTTTTATCACAAAAGTTTGATCACACTTTGATCAACATTGATCAGCCTTTTTGGAGTTTTGATCAGCTTTGATCAGTAAATAAGAAGCTATTTAAAATGTAGGGCCAGCTCGATACAAAATTTTCGAAATTCCGGCTCCTTAAAGATTTATGAATCAAATTTGGTATCAAAAGTTTGATCACGGTGTGATCAATGCAAATACGCTTGTTATTTTGAATGATCATTGATGTAAAGACGGTTATTAGCAAAATCGAGATATGCAGGGCCAGTTCGATACAAAGTTTTCAAAATCTGTGTTCATTGAGATTTATCAAGCGCACTTGGTATCAAAAGTTTGATCACGGTATGATCAATATTTCAAAAAAACGTTTTTGGTCTGTTTGATCATTGATAGAAAGACGGTTATTAGCAAGTGAATTTTTAGAATATTTGTAAACTAATCTGTACGATAACATTACCATAGAAACAGCATTTAGTTATAGATCTAATCTATCTACTGTAGCAAAGTCGATTTAAAACAAGATTAACGATTTGCTTATACACTTTGAAATAACAAAGTAATATAGATAACATTATCAAATTTGAAGTTATTGTTGCCGTATATACAGTCTGCTGGATCACAATGCTAGTGGGCTACATGAAATACAATCTTTCTTTCCAGCAGTTGCTTTGAGTACTGAGAATACGCTCTATATGGTCAACACAAAGTGTAAATCAATAATTCTGGAATTATTATTTTCCCCGCTCTTACATTGACGGGGGACCTTTGTAAATCATCATACATTAGGAAAACGCCATCACTTATAAAGTAAATACCTACATAATGACCAATCGAAAAGTCTTTCGCAGGAGTATTGAATGAAATGATCCCTCTAAGGTTTAATGTTGAATTTAGAATTTTGATTGACTTGACAATGCTTTTCAAATCTACGAATTGATGATTTTCCACTGTAGTATTTGTATATTTTGATGAAGATCAACCATCTTGAGGATTTATCGCAACTTCAATTATGAGATTGCTTCACGATTGCTGTCTTATTCCTGAGCAAATGGCCCCCAAAGAAAGATTCTCATCATATACATAATTGCCTTCTGGAACTCCGTCGATGTCTGGGATTGGTCAATAGCATGTACTCTGTTGGGATTCGAGCATCTTATCCCAATCGATTTTATCCGTATTTTCATGCATCAAATGATCATGTAGAACATTTACTAGGGTTAAGTATTCTTCCTCGAAAGGAGAAGGACAGAAAGAATTACTGCATTGTGAGTAACGCTTTATTGATGGTAGGTATTGCAAGACCCTATACTTGCGACATTTTCCACATTGGCCTCACAGTTAATGAGAGTTAATATATAGGTTACCAAATATGCGATCCCCAGATGCGATCTATATTGAGAATATGCCTGAACATCATTTATTTTTGCTATTAACCGTCTCTCTATTATTAGTGATTGAATTAAACAGAAAGTCTGCTGGGAATAATTATCACGATGTGATCAACGAGCTGGTCCTACATATCTCTATTTTGCTAATAACCGTCTTTACATCAATGACCATTCAAAATAACAAGCGTATTTGCATTGATCACGCCGTGATCAAACTTTTGATACCAAATTTGATTCATAAATCTTTAAGGAGCCGGAATTTCGAAAATTTTGTATCGAGCTGGCCCTACATTTTAAAATAGCTTCTTATTTACTGATCAAAGCTGATCAAAACTTCAAAAAGGCTGTTCAATGTTGATCAAGGTGTGATCAAACTTTTGTGATAAAAACTGGGCTTATTGGAAACACTTGTAGGGCCAGGTACATTTGAGCAGTAGAATGCTAGATTTGCCGAACGTTCTGACATGGCAAAATAGTGTATGATTAACCATATGGTTTCAGTTAAAATTAAGGCCCGCGAAATGTTTGTGATAGGTTTGTTATGATGTAAGCAGAATTTAAATAAAAATTAGGAGACAGCAGAATTTGTCATTCACGCGATATTAGAAAATACCTTTTCGTACTCAAAATTACGTTTTGAAGACAACATTGTTTATTGAGCTCAACTACTCCCCCACTGTTAAATAAAACGCGAGAGTGTTGTAGCAGGCTAAAAAGCGCAACACCTTCAATTCTTATACTTGTGCATTGCAGCTTACCTTTGGGTATTTCCAAGATGAATTCGTCTGGTTCCCACCTTTGAAATGAGACGTATTCCAATACGTAATGATCGTAGTACGAACCAAGCATCATATCGTACCCTTTCATCTCATAACGAATCGGTCTGTAAGGACGAGCTTTAGAAATCCAAAGGTACTGAGAATTCTTCATGCCGTATTCCGTGTATTCATAAAACCACTTGGTTGTCAGTGTGCCGGTGTATACTTCAGTTGCGACATACTGCGAGAACCAACAATTCTTCATGAAAGAAATTCTGAGTACAACTACCCAAGCCTTAGAATTGTCAGTTTATCGAGATGCGTTATATAAATGTAGTTAACCTCTATAAAATGTGTTATTACAGGGCAATGATATCATCTTGTTCAATACCAGAAGGAGAATAATTGTCAAACGCTGTGCGATCTATTGGGATGTTATCACTGCCAGTGGGGCAAACATGTCTGCCGAGCTAAAACGATGAACTTTGAAGGAACATAATCTTTATAGGCTCGGATTAGGTTTGGGGTGAGAGCACGACCCGGGGCACGTTGTGTTCAAGCCCAACGCGATCTACATACTCAACGATTAAGTGAACATGTACATTAAGCAATCGATACCTTGAACCATGTGACATTGGGTGCAACTGTCTGAGCAATGATTGGTCTATATTTTGTGCCTGTCAGAGTGTAGCAGCCTTCAAAGTTTTTGTCTTTGTCGTTGAACATCGGTACAAATTTGAATGCTTGGCCATGTGCTCCAAGATCTCCCCTCTGAAATGTTTTGTCAGTTCCTAGAAATTCAAAACCGACGATCCCACAAATTGGTCACAAACGCGATAAATCGGTGCTACATGTTCCTTGCTAATATTAATATACTTTGTGATGTCAACATACAGTTTTAGACATGATGCAAAATACATGATTCCCCGGGCATTTTGCATCAGTCAGTTGTTTTGATCTAGTCTTTCAATTAGTTAACACTGAAGCTCAAAGCAACGATAGATCTCTACTGCGAACTGCGGTATAAATAGGACTTGCAGCAGGGCGTGCAGTTTTTCTGCAAACATAATTGCTTGAATGTGGGTTGAAATCAGAGCCATCATGTCTTGTCCTTCAAATTCAGTAATTTATGAGACAGACTCCCTTTTCACGTCAGCCCTTGGATTCCTACATCTATTTGAGGACGTCTCGGAGCACGAGAGACTAGATGGAAGAATTGTTTTTAATACTGACCGTAGTAATAGTCTATGCGGCTCATGGATTTGCTGGCTGCGTACCACACTTCAAATGGTTCAGCAATGCCACTGTGCGGCAATAACAATAGGCCAGATGCATGATAGTCTTGAGGAATATCAGGGAAATGGAAACCAGTGTCCAGTCTTTGATTAGATGGTACGTTAGTCTTATTTTCCTGCTGCGGTTTAACGAATACAGTTTTTATCGAATTGTAAGCACTCGTTGATTTTGAAGGTTGAATCGAAGAACTAGTTACAAATTGACTCCATTCCAAAAGAGCATACCAAATCAACAATAGCAAAATGCAACTTAATCGAAGCATGTCGTCTTTCTACCAAACAAACAATTCGACCAAGGCAGAATTTGCTCTTGTCGGTTCACTGTACGTTACCAAGAAACCAATATCCGATGTGAATAATTCCACATAATGCCATTGCCCATCCTTCGCCCATCTAAACTTGGAATCTCAGTCTAAAACCGCATTTACCGTACAGTAGGGATGTTTCCTAATGAAATAACAATCCCAGAAATAACGAACAATGCTCTGTCATACGCTCGACTGCACAAACTAAATAAAATGCTGACGCCATGAAAAATCAGAAAGAGGCAAAGGCTCATAAAGATATCTGGGATTTGTGCTAGCAAAGCAAAAATAGAAGTATTTAATGCTTCTGCTTTAAGAAATTTTGTAATTTAGCGATAAAGTGATTCTAGCTACAAAAAAATTAAATTAAATTTCAATAAGATATTGTTACAGTAGTAGCTCAGCTGGCAAGTCACACTAAGTTAAAAGTAGTTAGGGGTGCCATAGTTCAGACAGCAATCACTATAATAACGTCATTTATCCATGGCTATTTGAAGGCACTAACTAGTCATTAATCTTCCATCACTATTGACCCCCAGTTGCAGCATAAGGGGGAGGTGCTACCACCCTAGTGCTATCCACGGGTTCTTTGATGATATCTTCGTAAGCGGGGAGAAGAGCCTGCAAGCAATAACACTGGCTTAGAAATCACAAACGGATAGCACAGTATAGCAGTTGGAGGTTTTAGGCGTGCGACTTAATATTAAACTAACGGGGTTCTAACCAGCTCAAAGACAAATGTTCTGCACAAACCAGCAGTTTGACATGTCATTCATTTTCTGAACATTTTATAGTTTCCCAGTATCAAAACGTAACGTATCTTAGGATCTATAGCGTACCTTTGCTTAGATATTAGAGAGTTTCAGATTTCACAACGAAGACGGAACGAAGACGCTCAGACGAGTGCGCATGTCTACTGCGCAGGTTTATAAGGAATCCCCTTCAATTGCATCCACGACGGTAATTTTCAAAATTTGCGTTCCGCGGTACAATGACGAAATGATAACAGCATGGTTACAAGAAATTCATTTAAAATGTGCTTAACATCATAAATGAAAACAAAACTTCTCTGATATCAATTACCAAGATGTTGATCTACAAAATTGTTTTCAATTATATTTTTAACTGGCATTATTGTAGTTTCAATCTTCTGAAGCGTACACAGTGTTTATCGTTTCCCTTCTGAATTCTGAAATAGCTAAAATATTAATTGTAAGCTTTGTTCATTTTTAAGACCGAAATTCAAATTATAACCATTTTACTTTAACTATGAAAGCAAGTAACTGATTAAACTTCTTGATAATGATCGTGATCGACAACATGATTTGAAAAGCTTTAATAACTTTTGTTTGACATATTTTTGCTACGCTATCCTGACTTCCTGAAATCGATTGATTATTTAACAAAAATTGATTGAAAACTCTCAGCGTTTTAATTCTCAAATATTACGACAGAGATTGCTACTACTAGATTTTCTGTAACCTTTTTTAAAACATTGAATTTGTCAATTTTATAAGATTGATTTTTTGAACCTGAACTCAACAATAGACTCTTCCGAAATGTGAAATATTAATTCACTAAGTAACTCTACTGACGGTCAAAGCAGCGGTCAATATCACAATGCAACAATGGGCAAATCAAGATACCTGGATATCTGCATCAGTCGCATAGAACATTACTGGGACTGGCTGTTGCCTTAGGTTATAGTTGGCTTCAGCTACTTTGGTGTGTTTGTAGCACATCCAGACGCAGTTCATCAAATAAATCTAACAACAAAAACGAAATGACTCATATTTTACATAGACATAAGCAATTGATGGCAAATGAAAGTGGTCAACTATGCAACAAACCTTGATTAGTAAGACAGTGAAGAAGATTATTGACAGTGTGATGAGAAATGTTGAACCACTCATTTTGGCAACAGCATCACGGTACATAAAACGTGGCTGCAAAGACAAAGTATGTAAAACAACAGTGCAACAACTAATCAACTATTGATAATGATATGATCGAAAATAAGAAGCAAGTTTGGACAGTCTGATTATAACACAGACTAATCAACGATACCATCATACCTATTACAGCATCATCAGTTGCATATTCGGCACAGACCCACTCGCTATTAACCATGGCGGATAAAGGGTTGATACAAAACAGTTGCAATTTCCCCTAGAAAGGGTTTTATCAGCTCAAAAATGAGCATCCAGATTCTAAAAATGTTGTGGATTCCTCCTGGTTTTGTCTTAGATATTTTGAAAGACAGATCCTGCAGCCGTTTACCGCACTAATGATCACACGCACATCCGATCCTGCGTGATTCTTACTTACATTGGATTCGAGGGCGCTTTTGAGGGCTATTCCATAAGTGGTAACATCAATGACAGCGATTAGAGAGAAGCAAACATCAAGGACTTGCATAAAAAAGAACGGAAGAAGCATACTGGCACGACGCTATCAAAATAAAAACAGGAATCAATCAATTATGATACAGCTACTTAGAATGAATAAATGCACCAACGCACATTGATTTGATGACAACTAATTCAAAGCGACATGTGAATGACTAGCTAATGTTAACAATTCTAATCTTACCATGATAGCTCCATAAACCAACATGAGGGTAACAAGAAATGTTAACACAGCCAATGAGAATCCAACAGCATTTGGGCTGACGCCATCAACTCTGTGATCGAAGATGTCTGATCTTTGATAGAAGGTGGACTCGTGTCGGTTGCTAAGTGAGCTGCGAGCATAAAACATCATTCTACTGGCAGCAGCAATGCTGGCAGCATGCACAATCTATAACAAAGATTGAATAACCTGTTCTAATAACTTACAAATATAACAGAGTTGTTTCTAAGAATCAATAACGCCATTTAGTACTCATTCCAGAAGCAAACACTTGAGTGGAATTTATTTCATAAATATTGATAAGTGCTTTAGTAAATAGTTGACTTGGCTGGTTTTAAAATATATACTAATATAATCAAAAAGTAGAACAATAGTTGAAAAGGAGCAACGCAAGTATTGGATGACTTTTATACACACACTGCTAATTAAGGAATCAATCCTTTTGAATGTAACAATGCAGCAAATAAAACTTCACTTACAAAAGTTTATTTTTGTATTGTGCGATTGATCAAGGGTATTCACTAATTGATAATAAAAGATTAAGACAGTGCCAGATGATCTATTAGGCTATCTGTAGGTAGCTTATCATAATTCCAGAAAAGGGTCTCATTTTATGGGTCAGTTTATGTGCAAGTCATGAAACTTGGAGCTGCTTAGGCTGTCTCTTAAACAGGAGAACAGCAGTTAAACACTGAATTATTGACAATGTGCTTGGAGGATGAACTGCAACCAAATCTAACTGCATAGAGCCCTGTCAATTTTAGGAGACTGCTGTGTTCAGAAAAATAGGCCTTCAAACATACATGCTCTGTAGGCCTATAGATTTTGTATAAAAGTCTAATACGACCAAACGACTCATCGCGATCTAATTCATTTATCAACAATACATAGCGTAAAGCCCTTATCTTCATACCAGAAGTGTGGTCAATGGGCAGGGTCGGATTGAGTTGAATGCAAGAAAAAAAAAATGATTTAGGCCAGGCCAAGAGCAATGTAGGCCTTCTCAAAATTAAATAAAAAAACTGATGTCCAAATGATCATAGCTTCTGATCAAAGAAAATTGTTATCAGGTTCAAGCTAATTTTTTACATTTAGATCCACCAACGGATTGATAACAAAATATTATTTGACGTGATGAAATACAGTTAAGTACGAAGTAAACTTGAGTAAAAGATTTTACCTACAATAAGATATACAAACCCTAGTTTTTCAAAACTGTTCAAAATGCCCTTCTCTAGTTGAAAAACCATTTAATAAACTACGAATATTGGGATTTAGTAGAATGAGCACCTTGGACAGGATATAGAAAAATATCAATTTGGAAATACATTGTGTTGTGACTCAATGATTAATACGGTTCGTGTGTTGTAAAGACTGTGTATCTTGGTGTTTTAATTTTTGCTAAACATGCATACATTAGGCTATATTATGTTTGAATAACAGTTGTAGCTATGGATAAGTTAATTTTAATAGCAAAGTTTTAGTCTCCGTTTTCATGATGGTTCTTTCGTATGGCAACATCTTCAGATAAATTATTCTAATAGTTGGCACTGAGACATGTAAAAATACTCCCATGTGATGATGTATTTCACATTTCAAAATGCCCTTTTATGCTGATGTAAGCCTTCTTGAGATCATACATGGTAAGAGAAAGTTTTTTCTTGATCATTTTAAAAAAGACTAATGACCATGCACTGTCTTATCTTTGAGTGAAGATAGTATTTTGATTTATTGATGTGTTTAGTAAGAAACAATTAAGTTATTAGTACAATTAAGTATAACCTAATTATTGTAAATTTCTTAATGAATCACACAAAATCGGTTGTATGCCGTTGCTTTTAAAGATTAAATCACTTCAATATTTTGAAATACTTTCTACAATCACCTTTATATGACCTAAAGGAGTCTGGACCTATAGTTACAAGTTATCCTATATTTGATTCAAGAGCAGACAAGTTTTGAGATAATGGGGGGGGGGGGCTAGTCAATCACACTCAAGATGAAATTCATCTGTTAAGGGATGTCCCCTTGAAAAGATTGTAAAATTTTGTTTCCTCGAGTACCCTATTTGGTAATCTATCTAAACATTGAACGCCTCTTCTGCCAGTATTTAACGTTTAGGCTTCACTTATTTTGTTATTAATTTGCAGCCATTAGATTTACGGTGTCATTTTTGTGATACCGTATTTGGCAACAGGATTCTAGATAACGTAAAGATAGCGTAATATAAACTAACATTTAAATGATTAATCACTTACTCTGACTGAATACTGTTGATTATAAATTAAAGTGTAAATCTGAGCCCTGTTGCAGAGCATAATATTTGACACTAGCAATGAGTTACCCGCGTTGCTGGGTATAAGTGTGCTTAGGTTAATGAGCCTCCCGCTTGTAAATCAATCTCAGAATATTCATCTTGTCCGCATCGCCGACTCTCCGAGGTGCTGACGTAGTGGGGACTCGTTGATTGTTTTACCA